>OY804581.1:26468127-26670994 GCA_963680875.1 Bathymodiolus brooksi | reverse complement strand
TTCCAAAATCATTACACACTGTCAGAACAGTTCCAAAATCATTACACCTCTGTCAGAACAGTTCCAAAATCATTACACACTGTCAGAACAGTTCCAAAATCATTACACACTGTCAGAACAGTTCCAAAATCATTACACACTGTCAGAACAGTTCCAAAATCATTACACACTGTCAGAACAGTTCCAAAATCATTACACTCTGTCAGAACAGTTCCAAAATCATTACACTCTGTCAGAACAGTTCCAAAATCATTACACTCTGTCAGAACAGTTCCAAAATCATTACACACTGTCAGAACAGTTCCAAAATCATTACACACTGTCAGAACAGTTCCAAAATCATTACACACTGTCAGAACAGTTCCAAAATCATTACACACTGTCAGAACAGTTCCAAAATCATTACACTCTGTCAGAACAGTTCCAAAATCATTACACTCTGTCAGAACAGTTCCAAAATCATTACACACTGTCAGAACAGTTCCAAAATCATTACACACTGTCAGAACAGTTCCAAAATCATTACACTCTGTCAGAACAGTTCCAAAATCATTACACTCTGTCAGAACAGTTCCAAAATCATTACACACTGTCAGAACAGTTCCAAAATCATTACACACTGTCAGAACAGTTCCAAAATCATTACACACTGTCAGAACAGTTCCAAAATCATTACACACTGTCAGAACAGTTCCAAAATCATTACACTCTGTCAGAACAGTTCCAAAATCATTACACACTGTCAGAACAGTTCCAAAAGCATTACACTCTGTCAGAACAGTTCCAAAATCATTACACTCTGTCAGAACAGTTCCAAAATCATTACACTCTGTCAGAACAGTTCCAAAATCATTACACACTGTCAGAACAGTTCCAAAATCATTACACACTGTCAGAACAGTTCCAAAATCATTACACACTGTCAGAACAGTTCCAAAATCATTACACACTGTCAGAACAGTTCCAAAATCATTACACACTGTCAGAACAGTTCCAAAATCATTACACACTGTCAGAACAGTTCCAAAATCATTACACACTGTCAGAACAGTTCCAAAATCATTACACTCTGTCAGAACAGTTCCAAAATCATTACACTCTGTCAGAACAGTTCCAAAATCATTACACACTGTCAGAACAGTTCCAAAATCATTACACTCTGTCAGAACAGTTCCAAAATCATTACACACTGTCAGAACAGTTCCAAAATCATTACACTCTGTCAGAACAGTTCCAAAATCATTACACACTGTCAGAACAGTTCCAAAATCATTACACTCTGTCAGAACAGTTCCAAAATCATTACACACTGTCAGAACAGTTCCAAAATCATTACACTCTGTCAGAACAGTTCCAAAATCATTACACACTGTCAGAACAGTTCCAAAATCATTACACTCTGTCAGAACAGTTCCAAAATCATTACACTCTGTCAGAACAGTTCCAAAATCATTACACACTGTCAGAACAGTTCCAAAATCATTACACTCTGTCAGAACAGTTCCAAAATCATTACACACTGTCAGAACAGTTCCAAAATCATTACACACTGTCAGAACAGTTCCAAAATCATTACACTCTGTCAGAACAGTTCCAAAATCATTACACTCTGTCAGAACAGTTCCAAAATCATTACACTCTGTCAGAACAGTTCCAAAATCATTACACTCTGTCAGAACAGTTCCAAAATCATTACACTCTGTCAGAACAGTTCCAAAATCATTACACACTGTCAGAACAGTTCCAAAATCATTACACTCTGTCAGAACAGTTCCAAAATCATTACACACTGTCAGAACAGTTCCAAAATCATTACACACTGTCAGAACAGTTCCAAAATCATTACACTCTGTCAGAACAGTTCCAAAATCATTACACTCTGTCAGAACAGTTCCAAAATCATTACACTCTGTCAGAACAGTTCCAAAATCATTACACTCTGTCAGAACAGTTCCAAAATCATTACACTCTGTCAGAACAGTTCCAAAATCATTACACACTGTCAGAACAGTTCCAAAATCATTACACTCTGTCAGAACAGTTCCAAAATCATTACACACTGTCAGAACAGTTCCAAAATCATTACACACTGTCAGAACAGTTCCAAAATCATTACACACTGTCAGAACAGTTCCAAAATCATTACACACTGTCAGAACAGTTCCAAAATCATTACACTCTGTCAGAACAGTTCCAAAATCATTACACTCTGTCAGAACAGTTCCAAAATCATTACACACTGTCAGAACAGTTCCAAAATCATTACACTCTGTCAGAACAGTTCCAAAATCATTACACTCTGTCAGAACAGTTCCAAAATCATTACACACTGTCAGAACAGTTCCAAAATCATTACACACTGTCAGAACAGTTCCAAAATCATTACACTCTGTCAGAACAGTTCCAAAATCATTACACACTGTCAGAACAGTTCCAAAATCATTACACTCTGTCAGAACAGTTCCAAAATCATTACACTCTGTCAGAACAGTTCCAAAATCATTACACTCTGTCAGAACAGTTCCAAAATCATTACACTCTGTCAGAACAGTTCCAAAATCATTACACTCTGTCAGAACAGTTCCAAAATCATTACACACTGTCAGAACAGTTCCAAAATCATTACACTCTGTCAGAACAGTTCCAAAATCATTACACACTGTCAGAACAGTTCCAAAATCATTACACTCTGTCAGAACAGTTCCAAAATCATTACACACTGTCAGAACAGTTCCAAAATCATTACACTCTGTCAGAACAGTTCCAAAATCATTACACTCTGTCAGAACAGTTCCAAAATCATTACACACTGTCAGAACAGTTCCAAAATCATTACACACTGTCAGAACAGTTCCAAAATCATTACACTCTGTCAGAACAGTTCCAAAATCATTACACTCTGTCAGAACAGTTCCAAAATCATTACACTCTGTCAGAACAGTTCCAAAATCATTACACACTGTCAGAACAGTTCCAAAATCATTACACTCTGTCAGAACAGTTCCAAAATCATTACACACTGTCAGAACAGTTCCAAAATCATTACACACTGTCAGAACAGTTCCAAAATCATTACACTCTGTCAGAACAGTTCCAAAATCATTACACACTGTCAGAACAGTTCCAAAATCATTACACTCTGTCAGAACAGTTCCAAAATCATTACACTCTGTCAGAACAGTTCCAAAATCATTACACTCTGTCAGAACAGTTCCAAAATCATTACACACTGTCAGAACAGTTCCAAAATCATTACACTCTGTCAGAACAGTTCCAAAATCATTACACACTGTCAGAACAGTTCCAAAATCATTACACTCTGTCAGAACAGTTCCAAAATCATTACACACTGTCAGAACAGTTCCAAAATCATTACACTCTGTCAGAACAGTTCCAAAATCATTACACTCTGTCAGAACAGTTCCAAAATCATTACACACTGTCAGAACAGTTCCAAAATCATTACACACTGTCAGAACAGTTCCAAAATCATTACACTCTGTCAGAACAGTTCCAAAATCATTACACACTGTCAGAACAGTTCCAAAATCATTACACTCTGTCAGAACAGTTCCAAAATCATTACACTCTGTCAGAACAGTTCCAAAATCATTACACTCTGTCAGAACAGTTCCAAAATCATTACACACTGTCAGAACAGTTCCAAAATCATTACACACTGTCAGAACAGTTCCAAAATCATTACACACTGTCAGAACAGTTCCAAAATCATTACACTCTGTCAGAACAGTTCCAAAATCATTACACTCTGTCAGAACAGTTCCAAAATCATTACACTCTGTCAGAACAGTTCCAAAATCATTACACACTGTCAGAACAGTTCCAAAATCATTACACTCTGTCAGAACAGTTCCAAAATCATTACACACTGTCAGAACAGTTCCAAAATCATTACACTCTGTCAGAACAGTTCCAAAATCATTACACACTGTCAGAACAGTTCCAAAATCATTACACTCTGTCAGAACAGTTCCAAAATCATTACACACTGTCAGAACAGTTCCAAAATCATTACACTCTGTCAGAACAGTTCCAAAATCATTACACACTGTCAGAACAGTTCCAAAATCATTACACTCTGTCAGAACAGTTCCAAAATCATTACACACTGTCAGAACAGTTCCAAAATCATTACACTCTGTCAGAACAGTTCCAAAATCATTACACACTGTCAGAACAGTTCCAAAATCATTACACTCTGTCAGAACAGTTCCAAAATCATTACACTCTGTCAGAACAGTTCCAAAATCATTACACTCTGTCAGAACAGTTCCAAAATCATTACACTCTGTCAGAACAGTTCCAAAATCATTACACTCTGTCAGAACAGTTCCAAAATCATTACACACTGTCAGAACAGTTCCAAAATCATTACACTCTGTCAGAACAGTTCCAAAATCATTACACTCTGTCAGAACAGTTCCAAAATCATTACACTCTGTCAGAACAGTTCCAAAATCATTACACTCTGTCAGAACAGTTCCAAAATCATTACACTCTGTCAGAACAGTTCCAAAATCATTACACACTGTCAGAACAGTTCCAAAATCATTACACTCTGTCAGAACAGTTCCAAAATCATTACACTCTGTCAGAACAGTTCCAAAATCATTACACTCTGTCAGAACAGTTCCAAAATCATTACACACTGTCAGAACAGTTCCAAAATCATTACACTCTGTCAGAACAGTTCCAAAATCATTACACACTGTCAGAACAGTTCCAAAATCATTACACTCTGTCAGAACAGTTCCAAAATCATTACACTCTGTCAGAACAGTTCCAAAATCATTACACTCTGTCAGAACAGTTCCAAAATCATTACACACTGTCAGAACAGTTCCAAAATCATTACACTCTGTCAGAACAGTTCCAAAATCATTACACTCTGTCAGAACAGTTCCAAAATCATTACACTCTGTCAGAACAGTTCCAAAATCATTACACTCTGAACAGTTCCAAAATCATTACACTCTGTCAGAACAGTTCCAAAATCATTACACTCTGTCAGAACAGTTCCAAAATCATTACACACTGTCAGAACAGTTCCAAAATCATTACACTCTGTCAGAACAGTTCCAAAATCATTACACTCTGTCAGAACAGTTCCAAAATCATTACACACTGTCAGAACAGTTCCAAAATCATTACACTCTGTCAGAACAGTTCCAAAATCATTACACTCTGTCAGAACAGTTCCAAAATCATTACACACTGTCAGAACAGTTCCAAAATCATTACACTCTGTCAGAACAGTTCCAAAATCATTACACTCTGTCAGAACAGTTCCAAAATCATTACACTCTGTCAGAACAGTTCCAAAATCATTACACACTGTCAGAACAGTTCCAAAATCATTACACTCTGTCAGAACAGTTCCAAAATCATTACACTCTGTCAGAACAGTTCCAAAATCATTACACACTGTCAGAACAGTTCCAAAATCATTACACTCTGTCAGAACAGTTCCAAAATCATTACACTCTGTCAGAACAGTTCCAAAATCATTACACACTGTCAGAACAGTTCCAAAATCATTACACTCTGTCAGAACAGTTCCAAAATCATTACACTCTGTCAGAACAGTTCCAAAATCATTACACTCTGTCAGAACAGTTCCAAAATCATTACACTCTGTCAGAACAGTTCCAAAATCATTACACTCTGTCAGAACAGTTCCAAAATCATTACACTCTGTCAGAACAGTTCCAAAATCATTACACTCTGTCAGAACAGTTCCAAAATCATTACACTCTGTCAGAACAGTTCCAAAATCATTACACTCTGTCAGAACAGTTCCAAAATCATTACACACTGTCAGAACAGTTCCAAAATCATTACACTCTGTCAGAACAGTTCCAAAATCATTACACTCTGTCAGAACAGTTCCAAAATCATTACACACTGTCAGAACAGTTCCAAAATCATTACACACTGTCAGAACAGTTCCAAAATCATTACACTCTGTCAGAACAGTTCCAAAATCATTACACTCTGTCAGAACAGTTCCAAAATCATTACACACTGTCAGAACAGTTCCAAAATCATTACACTCTGTCAGAACAGTTCCAAAATCATTACACTCTGTCAGAACAGTTCCAAAATCATTACACTCTGTCAGAACAGTTCCAAAATCATTACACACTGTCAGAACAGTTCCAAAATCATTACACTCTGTCAGAACAGTTCCAAAATCATTACACTCTGTCAGAACAGTTCCAAAATCATTACACTCTGTCAGAACAGTTCCAAAATCATTACACTCTGTCAGAACAGTTCCAAAATCATTACACTCTGTCAGAACAGTTCCAAAATCATTACACTCTGTCAGAACAGTTCCAAAATCATTACACTCTGTCAGAACAGTTCCAAAATCATTACACTCTGTCAGAACAGTTCCAAAATCATTACACTCTGTCAGAACAGTTCCAAAATCATTACACTCTGTCAGAACAGTTCCAAAATCATTACACACTGTCAGAACAGTTCCAAAATCATTACACTCTGTCAGAACAGTTCCAAAATCATTACACTCTGTCAGAACAGTTCCAAAATCATTACACTCTGTCAGAACAGTTCCAAAATCATTACACACTGTCAGAACAGTTCCAAAATCATTACACTCTGTCAGAACAGTTCCAAAATCATTACACTCTGTCAGAACAGTTCCAAAATCATTACACTCTGTCAGAACAGTTCCAAAATCATTACACTCTGTCAGAACAGTTCCAAAATCATTACACTCTGTCAGAACAGTTCCAAAATCATTACACACTGTCAGAACAGTTCCAAAATCATTACACTCTGTCAGAACAGTTCCAAAATCATTACACTCTGTCAGAACAGTTCCAAAATCATTACACTCTGTCAGAACAGTTCCAAAATCATTACACACTGTCAGAACAGTTCCAAAATCATTACACTCTGTCAGAACAGTTCCAAAATCATTACACTCTGTCAGAACAGTTCCAAAATCATTACACTCTGTCAGAACAGTTCCAAAATCATTACACTCTGTCAGAACAGTTCCAAAATCATTACACTCTGTCAGAACAGTTCCAAAATCATTACACACTGTCAGAACAGTTCCAAAATCATTACACTCTGTCAGAACAGTTCCAAAATCATTACACTCTGTCAGAACAGTTCCAAAATCATTACACTCTGTCAGAACAGTTCCAAAATCATTACACACTGTCAGAACAGTTCCAAAATCATTACACTCTGTCAGAACAGTTCCAAAATCATTACACACTGTCAGAACAGTTCCAAAATCATTACACTCTGTCAGAACAGTTCCAAAATCATTACACACTGTCAGAACAGTTCCAAAATCATTACACTCTGTCAGAACAGTTCCAAAATCATTACACACTGTCAGAACAGTTCCAAAATCATTACACTCTGTCAGAACAGTTCCAAAATCATTACACTCTGTCAGAACAGTTCCAAAATCATTACACTCTGTCAGAACAGTTCCAAAATCATTACACACTGTCAGAACAGTTCCAAAATCATTACACTCTGTCAGAACAGTTCCAAAATCATTACACACTGTCAGAACAGTTCCAAAATCATTACACTCTGTCAGAACAGTTCCAAAATCATTACACTCTGTCAGAACAGTTCCAAAATCATTACACTCTGTCAGAACAGTTCCAAAATCATTACACACTGTCAGAACAGTTCCAAAATCATTACACTCTGTCAGAACAGTTCCAAAATCATTACACTCTGTCAGAACAGTTCCAAAATCATTACACTCTGTCAGAACAGTTCCAAAATCATTACACTCTGTCAGAACAGTTCCAAAATCATTACACTCTGTCAGAACAGTTCCAAAATCATTACACACTGTCAGAACAGTTCCAAAATCATTACACTCTGTCAGAACAGTTCCAAAATCATTACACTCTGTCAGAACAGTTCCAAAATCATTACACACTGTCAGAACAGTTCCAAAATCATTACACTCTGTCAGAACAGTTCCAAAATCATTACACTCTGTCAGAACAGTTCCAAAATCATTACACACTGTCAGAACAGTTCCAAAATCATTACACTCTGTCAGAACAGTTCCAAAATCATTACACACTGTCAGAACAGTTCCAAAATCATTACACCTCTGTCAGAACAGTTCCAAAATCATTACACTCTGTCAGAACAGTTCCAAAATCATTACACTCTGTCAGAACAGTTCCAAAATCATTACACACTGTCAGAACAGTTCCAAAATCATTACACTCTGTCAGAACAGTTCCAAAATCATTACACTCTGTCAGAACAGTTCCAAAATCATTACACACTGTCAGAACAGTTCCAAAATCATTACACACTGTCAGAACAGTTCCAAAATCATTACACTCTGTCAGAACAGTTCCAAAATCATTACACTCTGTCAGAACAGTTCCAAAATCATTACACTCTGTCAGAACAGTTCCAAAATCATTACACTCTGTCAGAACAGTTCCAAAATCATTACACTCTGTCAGAACAGTTCCAAAATCATTACACACTGTCAGAACAGTTCCAAAATCATTACACTCTGTCAGAACAGTTCCAAAATCATTACACTCTGTCAGAACAGTTCCAAAATCATTACACACTGTCAGAACAGTTCCAAAATCATTACACACTGTCAGAACAGTTCCAAAATCATTACACTCTGTCAGAACAGTTCCAAAATCATTACACACTGTCAGAACAGTTCCAAAATCATTACACTCTGTCAGAACAGTTCCAAAATCATTACACTCTGTCAGAACAGTTCCAAAATCATTACACTCTGTCAGAACAGTTCCAAAATCATTACACACTGTCAGAACAGTTCCAAAATCATTACACTCTGTCAGAACAGTTCCAAAATCATTACACTCTGTCAGAACAGTTCCAAAATCATTACACTCTGTCAGAACAGTTCCAAAATCATTACACTCTGTCAGAACAGTTCCAAAATCATTACACTCTGTCAGAACAGTTCCAAAATCATTACACACTGTCAGAACAGTTCCAAAATCATTACACTCTGTCAGAACAGTTCCAAAATCATTACACACTGTCAGAACAGTTCCAAAATCATTACACTCTGTCAGAACAGTTCCAAAATCATTACACACTGTCAGAACAGTTCCAAAATCATTACACTCTGTCAGAACAGTTCCAAAATCATTACACACTGTCAGAACAGTTCCAAAATCATTACACTCTGTCAGAACAGTTCCAAAATCATTACACACTGTCAGAACAGTTCCAAAATCATTACACTCTGTCAGAACAGTTCCAAAATCATTAACTCTGTCAGAACAGTTCCAAAATCATTACACACTGTCAGAACAGTTCCAAAATCATTACACTCTGTCAGAACAGTTCCAAAATCATTACACTCTGTCAGAACAGTTCCAAAATCATTACACTCTGTCAGAACAGTTCCAAAATCATTACACTCTGTCAGAACAGTTCCAAAATCATTACACTCTGTCAGAACAGTTCCAAAATCATTACACTCTGTCAGAACAGTTCCAAAATCATTACACTCTGTCAGAACAGTTCCAAAATCATTACACTCTGTCAGAACAGTTCCAAAATCATTACACTCTGTCAGAACAGTTCCAAAATCATTACACACTGTCAGAACAGTTCCAAAATCATTACACTCTGTCAGAACAGTTCCAAAATCATTACACTCTGTCAGAACAGTTCCAAAATCATTACACTCTGTCAGAACAGTTCCAAAATCATTACACTCTGTCAGAACAGTTCCAAAATCATTACACTCTGTCAGAACAGTTCCAAAATCATTACACACTGTCAGAACAGTTCCAAAATCATTACACTCTGTCAGAACAGTTCCAAAATCATTACACTCTGTCAGAACAGTTCCAAAATCATTACACACTGTCAGAACAGTTCCAAAATCATTACACTCTGTCAGAACAGTTCCAAAATCATTACACTCTGTCAGAACAGTTCCAAAATCATTACACACTGTCAGAACAGTTCCAAAATCATTACACTCTGTCAGAACAGTTCCAAAATCATTACACTCTGTCAGAACAGTTCCAAAATCATTACACACTGTCAGAACAGTTCCAAAATCATTACACTCTGTCAGAACAGTTCCAAAATCATTACACTCTGTCAGAACAGTTCCAAAATCATTACACTCTGTCAGAACAGTTCCAAAATCATTACACACTGTCAGAACAGTTCCAAAATCATTACACTCTGTCAGAACAGTTCCAAAATCATTACACTCTGTCAGAACAGTTCCAAAATCATTACACTCTGTCAGAACAGTTCCAAAATCATTACACTCTGTCAGAACAGTTCCAAAATCATTACACTCTGTCAGAACAGTTCCAAAATCATTACACTCTGTCAGAACAGTTCCAAAATCATTACACTCTGTCAGAACAGTTCCAAAATCATTACACTCTGTCAGAACAGTTCCAAAATCATTACACTCTGTCAGAACAGTTCCAAAATCATTACACTCTGTCAGAACAGTTCCAAAATCATTACACTCTGTCAGAACAGTTCCAAAATCATTACACTCTGTCAGAACAGTTCCAAAATCATTACACTCTGTCAGAACAGTTCCAAAATCATTACACTCTGTCAGAACAGTTCCAAAATCATTACACTCTGTCAGAACAGTTCCAAAATCATTACACACTGTCAGAACAGTTCCAAAATCATTACACTCTGTCAGAACAGTTCCAAAATCATTACACTCTGTCAGAACAGTTCCAAAATCATTACACACTGTCAGAACAGTTCCAAAATCATTACACTCTGTCAGAACAGTTCCAAAATCATTACACTCTGTCAGAACAGTTCCAAAATCATTACACTCTGTCAGAACAGTTCCAAAATCATTACACTCTGTCAGAACAGTTCCAAAATCATTACACTCTGTCAGAACAGTTCCAAAATCATTACACTCTGTCAGAACAGTTCCAAAATCATTACACTCTGTCAGAACAGTTCCAAAATCATTACACTCTGTCAGAACAGTTCCAAAATCATTACACACTGTCAGAACAGTTCCAAAATCATTACACTCTGTCAGAACAGTTCCAAAATCATTACACTCTGTCAGAACAGTTCCAAAATCATTACACTCTGTCAGAACAGTTCCAAAATCATTACACTCTGTCAGAACAGTTCCAAAATCATTACACTCTGTCAGAACAGTTCCAAAATCATTACACTCTGTCAGAACAGTTCCAAAATCATTACACACTGTCAGAACAGTTCCAAAATCATTACACTCTGTCAGAACAGTTCCAAAATCATTACACTCTGTCAGAACAGTTCCAAAATCATTACACTCTGTCAGAACAGTTCCAAAATCATTACACTCTGTCAGAACAGTTCCAAAATCATTACACTCTGTCAGAACAGTTCCAAAATCATTACACACTGTCAGAACAGTTCCAAAATCATTACACTCTGTCAGAACAGTTCCAAAATCATTACACTCTGTCAGAACAGTTCCAAAATCATTACACTCTGTCAGAACAGTTCCAAAATCATTACACACTGTCAGAACAGTTCCAAAATCATTACACTCTGTCAGAACAGTTCCAAAATCATTACACTCTGTCAGAACAGTTCCAAAATCATTACACTCTGTCAGAACAGTTCCAAAATCATTACACTCTGTCAGAACAGTTCCAAAATCATTACACTCTGTCAGAACAGTTCCAAAATCATTACACACTGTCAGAACAGTTCCAAAATCATTACACTCTGTCAGAACAGTTCCAAAATCATTACACTCTGTCAGAACAGTTCCAAAATCATTACACTCTGTCAGAACAGTTCCAAAATCATTACACTCTGTCAGAACAGTTCCAAAATCATTACACTCTGTCAGAACAGTTCCAAAATCATTACACACTGTCAGAACAGTTCCAAAATCATTACACTCTGTCAGAACAGTTCCAAAATCATTACACTCTGTCAGAACAGTTCCAAAATCATTACACTCTGTCAGAACAGTTCCAAAATCATTACACTCTGTCAGAACAGTTCCAAAATCATTACACTCTGTCAGAACAGTTCCAAAATCATTACACACTGTCAGAACAGTTCCAAAATCATTACACACTGTCAGAACAGTTCCAAAATCATTACACTCTGTCAGAACAGTTCCAAAATCATTACACTCTGTCAGAACAGTTCCAAAATCATTACACACTGTCAGAACAGTTCCAAAATCATTACACTCTGTCAGAACAGTTCCAAAATCATTACACACTGTCAGAACAGTTCCAAAATCATTACACTCTGTCAGAACAGTTCCAAAATCATTACACTCTGTCAGAACAGTTCCAAAATCATTACACTCTGTCAGAACAGTTCCAAAATCATTACACACTGTCAGAACAGTTCCAAAATCATTACACTCTGTCAGAACAGTTCCAAAATCATTACACTCTGTCAGAACAGTTCCAAAATCATTACACACTGTCAGAACAGTTCCAAAATCATTACACTCTGTCAGAACAGTTCCAAAATCATTACACTCTGTCAGAACAGTTCCAAAATCATTACACACTGTCAGAACAGTTCCAAAATCATTACACACTGTCAGAACAGTTCCAAAATCATTACACTCTGTCAGAACAGTTCCAAAATCATTACACTCTGTCAGAACAGTTCCAAAATCATTACACACTGTCAGAACAGTTC
Source organism: Bathymodiolus brooksi (assembly GCA_963680875.1). NCBI lineage: Eukaryota > Metazoa > Mollusca > Bivalvia > Mytilida > Modiolidae > Bathymodiolus > Bathymodiolus brooksi. The sequence continues at coordinate 26,658,274 of OY804581.1, read as the reverse complement.
CAAAATCATTACACTCTGTCAGAACAGTTCCAAAATCATTACACTCTGTCAGAACAGTTCCAAAATCATTACACACTGTCAGAACAGTTCCAAAATCATTACACTCTGTCAGAACAGTTCCAAAATCATTACACACTGTCAGAACAGTTCCAAAATCATTACACTCTGTCAGAACAGTTCCAAAATCATTACACACTGTCAGAACAGTTCCAAAATCATTACACTCTGTCAGAACAGTTCCAAAATCATTACACTCTGTCAGAACAGTTCCAAAATCATTACACACTGTCAGAACAGTTCCAAAATCATTACACTCTGTCAGAACAGTTCCAAAATCATTACACTCTGTCAGAACAGTTCCAAAATCATTACACACTGTCAGAACAGTTCCAAAATCATTACACTCTGTCAGAACAGTTCCAAAATCATTACACACTGTCAGAACAGTTCCAAAATCATTACACTCTGTCAGAACAGTTCCAAAATCATTACACTCTGTCAGAACAGTTCCAAAATCATTACACTCTGTCAGAACAGTTCCAAAATCATTACACTCTGTCAGAACAGTTCCAAAATCATTACACTCTGTCAGAACAGTTCCAAAATCATTACACTCTGTCAGAACAGTTCCAAAATCATTACACTCTGTCAGAACAGTTCCAAAATCATTACACTCTGTCAGAACAGTTCCAAAATCATTACACTCTGTCAGAACAGTTCCAAAATCATTACACTCTGTCAGAACAGTTCCAAAATCATTACACTCTGTCAGAACAGTTCCAAAATCATTACACACTGTCAGAACAGTTCCAAAATCATTACACTCTGTCAGAACAGTTCCAAAATCATTACACTCTGTCAGAACAGTTCCAAAATCATTACACTCTGTCAGAACAGTTCCAAAATCATTACACTCTGTCAGAACAGTTCCAAAATCATTACACTCTGTCAGAACAGTTCCAAAATCATTACACACTGTCAGAACAGTTCCAAAATCATTACACACTGTCAGAACAGTTCCAAAATCATTACACTCTGTCAGAACAGTTCCAAAATCATTACACTCTGTCAGAACAGTTCCAAAATCATTACACTCTGTCAGAACAGTTCCAAAATCATTACACTCTGTCAGAACAGTTCCAAAATCATTACACTCTGTCAGAACAGTTCCAAAATCATTACACTCTGTCAGAACAGTTCCAAAATCATTACACTCTGTCAGAACAGTTCCAAAATCATTACACTCTGTCAGAACAGTTCCAAAATCATTACACACTGTCAGAACAGTTCCAAAATCATTACACTCTGTCAGAACAGTTCCAAAATCATTACACACTGTCAGAACAGTTCCAAAATCATTACACTCTGTCAGAACAGTTCCAAAATCATTACACACTGTCAGAACAGTTCCAAAATCATTACACTCTGTCAGAACAGTTCCAAAATCATTACACTCTGTCAGAACAGTTCCAAAATCATTACACTCTGTCAGAACAGTTCCAAAATCATTACACTCTGTCAGAACAGTTCCAAAATCATTACACTCTGTCAGAACAGTTCCAAAATCATACATAAACCCCTAACATATACATAAACCCCTAACATATACATAAACCCCTAACATATACATAAACCCCTAACATATACATAAACCCCTAACATATACATAAACCCCTAACATATACATAAACCCCTAACATATACATAAACCCCTAACATATACATAAACCCCTAACATATACATAAACCCCCTAACATATACATAAACCCCTAACATATACATAAACCCCTAACATATACATAAACCCCTAACATATACATAAACCCCTAACATATACATAAACCCCCTAACATATACATAAACCCCTAACATATACATAAACCCCTAACATATACATAAACCCCCTAACATATACATAAACCCCTAACATATACATAAACCCCTAACATATACATAAACCCCCTAACATATACATAAACCCCTAACATATACATAAACCCCTAACATATACATAAACCCCCTAACATATACATAAACTGCCTAACATATACATAAACCCCCTAACATATACATAAACCCCTAACATATACATAAACCCCTAACATATACATAAACCCCCTAACATATACATAAACCCCTAACATATACATAAACCCCTAAAATATACATAAACCCCTAACATATACATAAACCCCTAACATATACATAAACCCCTAACATATACATAAACCCCTAACATATACATAAACCCCTAACATATACATAAACCCCTAACATATACATAAACCCCTAACATATACATAAACCCCTAACATATACATAAACCCCTAACATATACATAAACCCCTAACATATACATAAACCCCTAACATATACATAAACCCCTAACATATACATAAACCCCTAACAATATACATAAACCCCTAACATATACATAAACCCCTAACATATACATAAACCCCTAACATATACATAAACCCCTAACATATACATAAACCCCTAACATATACATAAACCCCTAACATATACATAAACCCCCTAACATATACATAAACCCCTAACATATACATAAACCCCCTAACATATACATAAACCCCTAACATATACATAAACCCCTAACATATACATAAACCCCTAACATATATATAAACCCCTAACATATACATAAACCCCTAACATATACATAAACCCCCATATACATAAACCCCTAACATATACATAAACCCCTAACATATACATAAACCCCTAACATATACATAAACCCCTAACATATACATAAACCCCTAACATATACATAAACCCCTAACATATACATAAACCCCTAACATATACATAAACCCCTAACATATACATAAACCCCTAACATATACATAAACCCCTAACATATACATAAACCCCTAACATATACATAAACCCCTAACATATACATAAACCCCTAACATATACATAAACCCCTAACATATACATAAACCCCTAACATATACATAAACCCCTAACATATACATAAACCCCTAACATATACATAAACCCCTAACATATACATAAACCCCTAACATATACATAAACCCCTAACATATACATAAACCCCTAACATATACATAAACCCCTAACATATACATAAACCCCTAACATATACATAAACCCCTAACATATACATAAACCCCTAACATATACATAAACCCCCTAACATATACATAAACCCCTAACATATACATAAACCCCCTAACATATACATAAACCCCTAACATATACATAAACCCCTAACATATACATAAACCCCTAACATATATATAAACCCCTAACATATACATAAACCCCTAACATATACATAAACCCCTAACATATACATAAACCCCTAACATATACATAAACCCCTAACATATACATAAACCCCTAACATATACATAAACCCCTAACATATACATAAACCCCTAACATATACATAAACCCCTAACATATACATAAACCCCTAACATATACATAAACCCCTAACATATACATAAACCCCTAACATATACATAAACCCCTAACATATACATAAACCCCTAACATATACATAAACCCCTAACATATACATAAACCCCTAACATATACATAAACCCCTAACATATACATAAACCCCTAACATATACATAAACCCCTAACATATACATAAACCCCTAACATATACATAAACCCCTAACATATACATAAATGTTCACTTTCCTGGCTTTGTACAGCTACTTCAATCAAAACTGGTGCGGATAGACTAGTTTTATTATGCATATCATCTGTAAGAGTAAATTACAAGCACAAGCATCATATAGGGCCCGTCGTGGTTGTGATCGTATGGTAGAACTGCCATAAGTGCCTATTACCCCTAAGGTTACGAGTTCGAACCCTGTTCATGGCGAGGTGTACTCGATACAACATTATTTGATCAAGTTTGTCAGTGACTTGCAACAGGTTGGTGGATTTCTCCAGGTACTCTTGTTTCCTCCACCAATAAAACTGGCTGCCACAATAACTGAAATATTGTTGAAAGTGGCATTAAACACCATAAACCCAAATCACAAACATCACAAGTAAAACGCATCATTAATTTAAATATTTATTTCATAAGAAAATAATACAGAAGTACATTATATCAGTAACTTTGACACCAAGATTATCACTTTTCATTAAATTCAAGACTTGAAAAAGGCACAATGAATAAGGAGTCAAAACTGACAGCTTGGTGACCTCTCACCTCTACATGTTATGTCATTATATTTGGCCCCAAAACATTTTAAAAGTCTACTTTAAAAACAATTGTAATAGGAGTTTGAAATATAAATGAAAACAGTTCATTTTGATAATATTAATACAAAATGCAGGGAATTACAGGAACTGTGCAATAGACTGAAAAAGGCTGTATTTAAATTTCATCAAATTACTTGAAATAGAAGAAAAAAACTCTACAGTACATAAAGAGTTGCTTCCCTTCAAGTCGTGTACATTGTACAATAAACAATGTACACAAAATACATATCACAGATTATATAAACAATAGATTTTTTTATATAGAATATATAAATAAGACACAACTCGGGTCAAATAATGACTATATTCATTTAAAGTTATAAGTAATATTTTATCGGCAGTGTTTTTAAAGCTGACAAAGAAATAGATATCAATAATATTAGATTTTTTAAGATGATTTTAATGTATTATCTCCCCTGAGGACACATACAAAAAAAAACAGGGTATATATAACCCATGAGAAACCAAAAATAGTGGTAAAATTTCCTGATAATATTTAATATATAGATACCTCTATTTTTGTTATCAGCAGTTTATTTAAGGCTAAAAATGTATTAATGCTAGGCTTACAAAATGCACATAAAAACGTTATCTCATTCAAACAGAATGATTTTTTTTAACTAAGCCACTTTAAATAGATACGTAATTAAACGACAATTGTTACCAAGATTACATTTTTTTATTAACTGGAAATACAATAAACTAGAGGCTCAATGGGCTGAGCCTGTGTCGCTCACCTTTCATTCTGCTTTGAGGAAACTTAATACAGAACCTTCCATAGGAGCTTCCCACCAAATTTCTGTTCATTTTGGCAAAGCAGTTTCAGAGAAGAAGATTTTTAGAAATCGACCAATCTTTGTTAACGGATCAAAACGAAATGAGCAATCACTATAGAGGACCTTCCATAGATGCTTCTTACCAAGTTTCATATCATTTGGCCAAGCGGCTTCACAGGAAAAATTGTTTTAGAAATTGACCAATAAGAAACAAGAATTGCCTAGGACGGCCATGTTTGTTAACGGATCAAAACGGAATGAGCAATTCCCATAGAGGACCTTCCATAGATGCTTCATACCACGTTTCGGTCCATTTGGCCAAGCTGTTTCAGAGTAGAAGATTTTTAGAAATCGACCAATCAGAAACAAGAATTGCCTGTGGTGGCCATATTTGTTAATGGATCGGGACGAAATGAGCAATTATTATAGAGGACCCCCCATAGATGCATCCTACCAAGTTTCGGTTCATTTGGCAAAGCGGTTTCAGAGGAGAAGATTTTTTAGAAATCAACCAATCAGAAACAAGAATTGTCTGTGGTGGCCATGTTTGTTAACGAATCGGAACGAAAGGATCAATCGCAACAGATGACTTTCCATAGATGCTTCCTACCAAGTTTCGGTTCATTTGGCAAAACGGTTTTTGTTTGTTAGCCAAGCGGTTTCAGAGGAGAAGATTTTTAAAAATCGGCCAATCAGAAACAAGAATTTCCTGTGGCGGCCATGTTTATTAATGGATGGGGACAAAATGAGCAATCTTTATAGAGGACCTTCCATAGATGCTTCCTACCAAGTTTCAGTTCATTTGGCTGAGGGGTTTCAGAGGAGAAGATTAAAATGTGAAAAGTTAATGGACGACAGATGCCAAGTGATGGCAAAAGCTCACGTTGCCTTTGGCAAGGTGAGCTAAAAAGGCAAAATATCACCCAAAAAAAGCGTAATAAAGATTCAGAATGAAAATATCGCAACAGTTTCCAGTTTTTTGTACATGTCACAAAATTCAAAACTAATTCTCATAGACCTGTTCTTTAACTGTTTGGCACCCATTTTATTATGTTAAAACAAGATTTTGCTTCAAGAATATCAATATCACAATTATGTACTGAGAATTCATACAAAAAAAAGGCAAATCTGCCGACATATATCAAACCAATATACATTGTCTTTGTATGTCTTATTTAAATTTGTTGTTGTCATATACTGGTAAATAGATGGTAAATAAAATCCTGACAATATGTAATGAATTGCAATACTATACAACATAACTAAGATCTAGAATTCATATCGGCATACTCCACAATCAACTACTCTAATTTCCTTCATGGGCCTCTGGTTCATAGATTCTTGTTCTTCCATCATTTTCAATGTCTTGGTTCCCTCTATTACTTGTCTGAAAAATGATTGAAGATAATTAAGGTTTATCTATTAGTGCTGACTGATTGATGATTGTTGTTGTTTAACGCCAACTCAGCAATTTTTCAGGTATATCATGGTGAGAACAAGTTAATTTTCCATGAGATGATAATGAGGTTCACTTTGTACTAGATCAACACTCTTAGTTGGATTTTTATAGTGATAGCTCACTGAAACAACAATCTGCAGATAGACATGTCGCCCCACTCGGACACATTATCCTGATTCTGAGCCAACATGCCTTTGCTCTTTCTCCTTAACACTGCGTACTTAGCAGAGAAGAAACAAATACCAATTTTATAGTCTTTGGTTAACATTGACACCACCAGGGCTCGAACCCACGATCTACAATACTCGAGGTGAGAACACTAACCATTACACCACCGATGTGGTTGTTATTAGTGTTGATAGCGAAAGTTAATGACTCTAGCCAAACATTCAACTTATATGGCTACATTACATGACCATCTACTTCAAACAAGCCACGTCAGATAACATTTTCTTTCACATTCAGAAGCTCTCTATTCCTTCATAAAAGCACCATGATGTTGAATACCTAAAGATTTTATAGGTTTGTCGCCGATTGGTCGTTTTAAAATGTGACCTCTTATGTAACCTCATATTTAGATTGTTGTCATATGATATTGACCATTACAACAAAATTTTAAAATGTACTGCAATCAAAAAATGTATATAAAAGTGTTTTACTCCCTCCTATGCCACCCCTCATTAATCTGCCACCCTCACTTTTTGCCATAAAATTTCAATGTCCAATTATCCAAAAAATTGTGTAGTTTATATGTAATTTCTCCCTTGATATACTGCCATGATCATTTATTGCCGAGATATAACTGGATATAAAAGTTGGCAATATAACAAGGGTGTACTATATATATTTTTTCCTTCTATAGTATATATTTACAAAATGACTTGTCTTGGAACTTATGCTTTGATATCATGTCAAACCAATTTGTAAATATACATTGTACATGTATAAACAAAATTTTATAAATTTATTACCCAAATGCAACATATTTAGTGTCCATCCACTTTGCAGGCTGTAATGTTATATAAAACTGTGAACCATTTGTGTGACGATCTTTATTTGCCATCCCTACAATACCACGTCTGTCATGTGATACTGCAAAATTTTCATCTGAAAAGAATATACACATTTGACTTGAATTATAATGTAACATCTTTCAAGAATTACGGATAATGAATATGGGTATGAAAGAAAAGTTTGAAGATATCAAAGGGGTAATCGGAAGACGTAAATCTAAGATATCAAAGGGGTAATCAGAAGACGTAAATCTAAGATAACAAAGGGGTAATCAGAAGACGTAGATTGAAGAAGGACACTATGCTCCCTCTAATATGTGACAGAACCTGATTACAGGTCATATGCTAATGAACTTTTGCATATGAATACTTATTTTCTAATAAAAATCAACCAATCTGATATCTTTAATGTTTCAATGCAATAATAAACAAAATTTCGAAAGGTGGTGTTAAGATTTTGCCAGCGGAGTTTTCATTGGCTGATAATGATTTCATCTGAACATGACCTCTATAAATCAGGTTCAGGCAGATGTTAAGGGGAGTGTAGCATATAATATCAGATGCTTTTAATCAGATTGTTTTCTATTACTATTTTCAAAGGTATTATCTACCTTTCAATGCTGGAATAAACAAGAACTTATTCAATGTACTTTATTTCAAAATAGTGATACAAATTTTGAAGAATTATACACAAATGTGGCAAAATTTTATACCGATAAATATTTTGTGTATCCAATCAATTTTTTTCTAAAATATCCAATAAACATCTACTGCTAATTTTAATTAGATTGTTTTGTATGCTAATATATTTCTAATTACTGCTGATGAAATTTCGTGAGAAGAAACAGATTGGCCAAGCTTTTAAACAATACTAACCTTCAAAAACAGACCCATATATAGATTCACCACCATTTCCTCTACTGTGGTATATATCTGTAATTAAAATCATGATATTTTATATTATTTGTAATTCATACATTTTTCCACACAGAGATATTTTCAGTATTAACTGAATGACTATGATACTGAAAATTATCAGTCAGTGTTACAACAAATACAACATTATATAACCAATAAAAACAATAACGTCAGCTTTGAATGTCTCGCTTTGAAAGTCTCGATATATATTATCATTAGTATCTGTCTCGATCTTCATAATTGCCATTATTCTATATATATTATGCCTTATATTTCCTGTATATCAGATACGTATATCGATAATACCAAATATCTAATGTAGAGTTCATAATTAAATAAAAATGCAACATTTGCATGCCGATATTTTCACTTCTCTTTTCAAATGAATATAACTAAAAGGTACAGAATTTCCCCATAATTTAAAAATCTAATAATGCATAATTTTCTCCTTAAACTTCTTTTAGCTTATTTTGTGCATACAAATTTTTTAAATGTTCAGATTTTTATATTTTAAAATATCAATAATTAACTTAAACAAAGCATATCTAATGCATATTAGATAAATAAGCTTAACAAATATGAAGTATGTAAATGCTGTTTAGATGACCCATATTAAACATCTGTGTTGACATTATGAATCTTTTCAAAATCAGTTGCAAGCATTTTGAAAAAAAGCTATTAATAACCAAAAACATGAAATGTTTTCTATCCTATATCAATATCATTTTGGAACTAGAGGCTCAGTGGGCTGAGCCTGTGTCTCTCACCTTTCATTCTGCTTTGAGGAAACTTAATACAGAACCTTCCATAGGTGCTTCCCACCAAATTTCTGTTCATTTTGGCATTGCAGTTTCAGAGAAGAAGATTTTTAGAAATTGACCAATCTAAAACAAGAATTGCCTGTGGCAGCCATGTTTGTTAATGGACCAAAATGAAATGAGCAATCTCTATAGAGAACCTTCCATAGATGCTTCTTATCAAGTTTCATATCATTTGGCCAAGTGGCTTCAGAGGAAAAGCTGTTTTAGAAATCAACCAATAAGAAACAAGAATTGCCTATGATGGCCATGTTTGTTAACGGATCAAAACAGAATGAGCAATTCCCATAGAGGACCTTCCATAGATGCTTCCTACCATGTCTCAGAGTAGAAGATTTTTAGAAATTGACCAATCAGAGACAATAATTGCCTGTGGCGGCCATGTTTGTTAATGATCGGGACAAAATGAGCAATCCTTATAGAGAACCTTCCATAGATGCTTCCTACCAAATTTCTGTTCATTTGGCAAAGCGGTTTCAGAGAAGAAGATTTTTAGAAATCGACCAATTAGAAACAAGAATTGCCTGTGGCAGCCATATTTGTTATTGGATCGGGACGAAATGAGCAATCTTTATAGAGGACCTCCCATAGATGCATCCTACCAAGTTTCGGTTCATTTGGCAAAGCGGTTTCAGAGGAGAATTTTTTTTAGAAATCATCCAATCAGAAACAAGAATTGTCTATGGTGGCCATATTTGTTAACGGATAGGGACGAAATGAGCAATCACAACAGAGGACTTTCCATAGATGCTTCCTACCAAGTTTCGGTTCATTTGGCCAAATGGTTTCAGAGGAGAAGAATCTAATTTTTTCAATAGTTTTCTATTTTTTACTGATTTTTTTCACTAATTTTCAAGTTTGAGAAGCGGCAACGGCCATGTTTGATGGCAGTCGGGGTCATCATTCATGGTCTGAAAGAGAATTATATATGCATTGTTCCTTTATAGTTTGGTAGCAACATTGCTCTTTACAATATTTAAAGAATTTAAAAACAAAAAAAATTATATTTTTTGTAATGATAGCAACCATTTTTCATAAGCGACCAGGGTTTAAGCAACCATAAGTCTGAAAGTGGATCATATATGCATCATTTCCATAAAGTTTGGTGGCAACTGGCTTTTTACCGGATTTTAAAATATGTTTTTTGACAATAATTTTCTATTTTTTGTAACAGTGACGGCCACGTTGGATGACAGCCGGAGGTCTTCAATCAAAATTTTGAAAGAAGACCACATATGCATTCTTTCCATATGGTTTGATTGCATTTGATTCTTTACAGGATTTTAAAATAATTCTTTAATAAATATTTTCACTAATTTTCTATTTATAGTAACGATGGTGGCCATGTTTGATGGGCAATGGGGTCCTCAACCATAATTCTGAAAGAATATTACATATATGTATCAAATTTAATTGCAATATACTCTAAAGGATTTTTCTGGATTTTTTTTAATTGATTTTTGTGCTGATTTTACCCCTATGTTCTATTTATAGACATGGTGGCCATGATGGTTGGTCGGCAGGGTCATCGGACATAACTTTTAAAGGGAACCCCCTAAGGATGATTCAGGCCAAGTTTGGATTAAATTGGCCCAGTGGTTTTAGAGGAGAAGATTTTTTAAAAAGTTTAGATGGATGACGGATTCCAATTGATGGCAATAGCTCATACAGGTGAGCTAAAAATCGCAGTGTAGGTAGATCTTGACAGGCTGAACATGTTTGCAGTTTAAACTTAACATCTATCTCTTATAGTTTTTGAAATAAAGGACGAAAAGTGTTAAAATTTTGATATTTTGATGAAAAAAGGACAATAACTCCAAAATGGGTAATGGGATTTATTCAAAAATTGCAGGGTAGGTAGATCTCGACATGCTGCATATTTTTGTAATTTAAATTTAACATCTATCTCTTATACACGTTTCGCACGATATTGCGTCGTGCAGCGTAACAAGTTAACTTGCTGACATTTTATGCAAATGGCAATGATATAAAAAAAAAGTGTGACGTTTTTGCCATATTGGACATTTTGGCTAGACATGGAAAAGTCGGGCAAAAAAATTAATGAACAAGCAAACCTTGCACATTCTAAATGTATATTTTAGCCAGGTATGGGAACTTTCTTCCATAATATATAGTTTGTTATTTCTCTTTTGTATTTTATTGATAGTGTCTACTCAAATAACGGCATCTCGTCGAAAAAATCTAAAAAGCGACGTTTGGACATTGTGGCTAGACATAGCAATTTGGTCACTGTCGCAAATAGGAAAACTCGATTTTAGCATTTTACCTATAGATGTTATCTGTTTTATGGATACTTTCTTGTAGTAAAAATGAAATAATATTTATATGTGTCTGTTTTTGTTTAAATACTTGCATAATGAGGGTTGTCTTACCTGTTTATGAGTTCGGACAGATGTCGAGACTGGATTTGTCTTGTCCGATTTCATCAAAATTTCAACCGACAACAAAACGGATATGACGTCACAATAAACACATTACATAGAGTTGGTATGTCAAATTGCGCGCATTTCGGAGTCGAGTTTACCGAGAAACCAACGAAAAACCAATTTTCTGAACTTCAAACTGTTACATCGGACAGCAAAATATTAGCGTAAGAGTACAACTTTGAACACTGAAATAATTAGAATAAATTATCAGGAACTTAAGAATAATAGCCAGACAGAAGCACGTTGTTTTAGGCTTTATTTAGATATACGCATATTTGAATTTTGCTTTACAACACTGAAATCCTGGACTTTTTTATCAAGACATTGACACCATTTTTCACTGGACGCAATATCGTGCGAAACGTCATAGTTTTTGAAATAAAGGACGAAAAGTATAAAAATTTTGAAAATTTGATGAAAAAAAGGGCAATAACTCCAAAATGGGTAATGGGATTTACTTCAAAATTGCACGGTAGGTAGATCTTAACATGCTGCACATTTTTGTAATTTAAACTTAACATCTATCTCTTATAGTTTTTGAAATATAAGACAAAAAGTATTAAAAAAAATTAAAATGTGATGAAAAAAGGACAATAACTCAAAGATGGAAAATCAGATTTACTTCAAAATTGCAGGGTAGGTAGATCTTGACATGCTGAACATGTATGCAGTTTAAACTTAACATCTATCTCTTATAGTTTTTTAAATAAAGGACGAAAAGTATTAAAATGTTGAAAATTTTATGAAAAAAAGGAAATAACTCCAAAATGGGTAATGGGATTTACTTCAAAATTGCAGGGTAGGTAGATCTTGACATGCTGAACATTTTTGCAATTTAAACTTAACATTTATCTCTTATAGTTTTTGAAATATAAGACGAAAAGTATTAAAATTTTAAAAATTTGATGAAAAAAGGGCAATAACTCCAAGATGGGTAATCAGATTTACTTCAAAATAGCAGGGTAGGTAGATCTTGCTGTGCTGATCATTTTTACCCCATGTCAGATTTCTGTTTTTATTAACGGTTTTTGAGTTATTACCCAAAAACTGCAATTTTACCCCTATGTTCTATCAATAGACATGGTGGCCATGATGGTTGGTCGGCAGGGTCATCGGACGTAACTTTTACTGAGAACCCCCTAAGGATGATTCAGGCCAAGGTTGGTTTAAATTGGCCCAGTGGTTTCAGAGGAGAAGATTTTTGAAAAAGTTTACAGACGGACGCCAAGTGATGACAATACCTCACATGACCCTTTGGGTCAGGTGAGTTAAAAATCAGTACAAAAATATATATTCTTATATTTTCATAAATCAGTAAAAAAAATGTGATATCCATATGTATAGCTTTTTGTTGGAAAAATCAATACAAAAGTCGATTTGGAAAAATATCAATACAAAAGGGTATATCCATATTTGTTTTTGTTCATTTTGAAAAATCTATAAAGTTTTTATTAATCAATACAAAATTATGGAAAAATCTAAACAAAACTCGATATTTATAAAGTTTAAAAAATAAATAAATACAGAACTCTATATTTGTATACACGGGTAGTTTTTCTTATTTTTTTTTTCAATATACATTATATTCTCTGTAGAACAACTAAAGCATTTTATAAGATGAAATAACACAATTAGCTTACACATCACCCCTGATAAAATTACCTAAGTCTACTGATTAATAGACCACTTACCACCACCATAAGTATCTATAAATGAAAGATTTTTAATTACACATAATTCATTATACGGTATTTAATTGTTTATAAGCAAATATTAGTAAAACAAAAAGTAATGTTTTAGACGATACAATTGTACTGTATTATTAGTAGTAGAATAATTGTCTTTTGATCCTATACTTATTTTTTTAATGGTTGTCTTTTAAGTATTTTTTCTGGAAAAAAAATATATGTCAAAAAACAAAATAGGCATTATATTCTGCATTTATTCTTTGAACCAGTCTTCATAAATTCTTAAGTGTCTCCATTAGATCTATTTTGAACTTTGAATAAAAAAATTGGAGGAGTGTATCACAGGACATGGATACCACTCTTCCAGCTAAACTAACCTGGGCATAACTACAGAATGGAAAAAAGTGGCATGCCCAAAATTGAACTTGGCCTTCCCCCTATGGTCCCTGAACTTGTGTAATTTTTTTTAAAGGATTTGCTTATGGGAAACATAAGCTATTGAGAGGAAACCAAATGTGGGATGGATGCACGGACATGGGTTAACACTTAATGCCCCTCAATGCCTAGCATGCAGGGCCTCCAAGAGAAATTTTGCAAGGCGGAACAAGACTGCTTTGGGGCCCCAGGGACAGACTGAGACTTCTCTCAAAATTGGGGATTTGAGGTCCAATAAAACCACTGGTAAACTTTCATAAATGCTTTAGAATTCAGAAGTCTAAGTGAATATTACATAATTATTTTTCTAAATAAACTAAAAATAGTTGACAATACCAAAAACAAAAACGTCTATGACTAAGGCTATGGGGCCCTTCAGAGATTCACAGGCCCCTTTTTGGCTCTCTGGGCCTTGTACTGATGTACCGTCTGAACCCCCCTCTCATAGGCCCTGCTAGCATGCGATATAAATTCCTAATTACCTCCTCCTTGTATCCACCCGTTCCTAACAATTCTGTGAAACATTGAATTTTTATAATGAAGGTTGTAGTCTGTTTCTTTTGAATTTCCCATTTCGCCAGTACATAATGCTCTAAAGTTTCCACATGTTCTTGGAACTTTGTCTGAAAACAGCTACAAAACAAAACAAGGGTATTAAATGATACAAATAGGATTAGATGCAAGTAAAGTCATACCTATGAAGTCTTTTCCTAAGAATATGTTACAATACCACAGAGTGAGTGCTTAGCACCAACTCAGCAATTTTTAAGCTAAATCATGTCGAAAACAAGGTAGTTTTCAATGAGATGATGATGAGGTCGTCTGCTTTGCACTAGACCAACAGGCTTAGTTGGATTTTTATAGTGCTAGCTCACTGAAACAACAGTCCGCAGAGATACATGTCGCCCCACTCATACACATTTTCCTGATTCCGAGCCAACCAGTCTTTGATCTTTCTCCTTAATGCTGCGTGCTTAGCAGAGAAGCAACAAATACCAGTTTTATAGTCTTTGGTTTGATCCGTCAGGGCTCTAACCCACGATCTCCTGCACATGAGGCCAGGATGCTAACCATTACACCACCGATCCAGTTATATGCACATTGAGTCATGGCAAGGTTAAACGGTTGTTTCATTTAAATGTGATCACCTTTAAGAGGAATGTCTTACAATGAATTATTACTCTAATTATATAACCAAAGCAAATAATAAGAATGTGATTGAAGCATATTATTGTATAAAATAACTATCAAATCTGGATGTCAGCAATGGGAGATAACTCTAATCCTAATTTTTTTCTTAATGATTTTATTTTACTAAAGCCAATGCATGTCAATGTATATTTCAATGTGCATAAGAAATAAAATCTGAACAATAACTTGAAATTTGAAGGTAAAGAAATATAAAGTTTTGGTTTTTTGTTATTTAACAATGAATGGGAGATAACTCAGTTTGCCTCTCAAACAATCTTCATTTTGCACAATCAAGGTTATGTTAAGTACCTCTATAACTAGTCTTCCAGCTGCTTCACCATCAATGGAAACATCCATGTAAACATATTGATGCTGCAATGAAAATAAATGGAAATAAAAGTACCATAGTCAATTTTATTGTGACATAAAATATGAATAAATTAGTGAATATGGAATTACATTTTTTTCACTGAAGATTTTAATAAGATTATTTATAAATTATCTATTAGACTTTATGAAATGAAAAATAGACATATATTTCAAACAACACCTTTAAAAAAATGAAATCAATAATGACAATAGTTCTAGTACTATTACTTGAGCAATGTGATATAATGACCTTTTTATGATGCAGTTGAGGCCAATTATAATATGTTATTAGTTTTCTGTATTCGAAAGAATTTTTGTTTTTGTTTTTTTTTTTGGCATTATTTTTTTCTTTTAAGAAAGAAAAATGATTTGTATAGATATCTACAACCCACTTAGAAAATTGTAAGTTGGCTAACAGCACATCAATTTTTTTTAGGAATGGCCTTTGGATTCTTTTGTAAAAAAATACATAGATTTGAATAGTATCCTATTCTGTAAATAATTTGAACAATGTTAAATATTTGCTGGGTTGTAACAGAGTCTAACTTGGACATTAATTTACAATTTCATGCATTTCCTCAAATTTTATATTTTTGATTACCTTTGAATTTTAAAAATACAGGTAATGTTTAATTTTGTGGTTCTTCACTTTAGTCATTATAAGTAAAGCCCCTTGATTATGCAAAAATCAGCCTTTCTAATGGGTTTTAAGTATTATATGGTATTCAATTTGGTGATGGACTTAAAATATTTCAAATCTGACATTATAGAAATTAATTATACATCATATTCATTCTTGTTTTCTCTGTTCTTTCTAAGGTTACGCCCTTGGAATATGCATTAATTTTGTTTTTTTAACTTAAAATTTCAAATTGATTGATAAACCAGGGATCAACTTAAATTTTGTTGTTCTGGAGTTATGGCTCTTGATCATGTGATGACAGACCACGGTTAAAATGCTTGGATAGTTAAATCTCTTGAATGTTTTAAAATGCTTGGATAGCTAAATCTCTTGAATGTTTTAAACAATAGATTCTTTACATTTTTGAATAATAACAACAAAACACCAGTTAATGCTACAGGATCTTATTTTTACATTGGGAATTCATGTTATTCACAAACAAGAATATCTAGCATTTCTACTGTTTTGGGGTCTTCAATGTAAAAAAAAATATCCTATATGAATGCTTTTCTTTCAGTGTAACATAACCCAATGCAATTTCCATTTAACTGGAGGCATATAAAAACATGGCATTCAAACTGACTATAATCTGTTAATTCATACTCACATTTTTGGAATTTAAGTGTGAAATGTAAGCTTCATCTGTGAGAGTTTCATACAAAGGTAGAGGTCTAAATTCTTCAAAGCCAAAATTATCTTCAGCCCATACCACAAAGTTGTCTGGACCACCTATCAGCTGATCGTTACTGAAACAAATTGCTTTCTCTTCAAATTCCCATGTCTCTCCTCTAAGTTCCTACAAAATAAACAAGCATGATTTTAAAATTGTTAATGAACAAAATTTTCTACTGAAAAAATGAGAATTACAAATTTTTAATGTTACTTTCAACAATATTTATATTATAACATGGTGGTCAATTTTATTGGTCATGTTGATGTGGATAAAAGGGTACCCGAAAAAACAAAACAAATAAATGTGTCGAAAGAAACTGACTAATTTATTCAATACAATTGTATTGAGTTCATCTTGCAACAGTCGAGAATCAAACATACAACTTTCAAGGCGAAAAGGCACTGATTACATTAAGGTAGTTGAAAATCCAACTGCCACACCTCCTTAAATAATAACATCCACCAGTAATGAAAATATAAATTGATATATGATTATATCAATTTTAAATAAAGATTTTAATTCATACAACTTATTCGTAGGCACCCAATTTGTACTGTATACAAATATAGAAAATGAAGGTTTCACAACGAGTCCTAATGTTCATAGAACAGGAGAAACTTCCCCATAAATTATGACGCTTGAGTCAAGCAAGCTAACCATTACACCACAAGGGCAGTTGGTACTTCCGAGATATGAATTACGTTCATGAAACTTCAGGGTTTTTTTTCATTTTGAACTACCGGTATATTCAGGATATATTGATACAATTTCCGACTCCTGTGGCCCAACAAAGTTTTACTTGAACTTTTTTTCAGGGGACAAAAATACCATTTATGGACCTAAATGTAGCTGTGGAAGAGTAGCTCATAGCAGACTTTTTTTTCTTTATTTTCAACATACATGGTTAAAAAAATGAGAGCTACAGTTCTTCAGCTGATATTAACCTACTAGAATGTCCAAGTACATGTACCGTGCTCCTGTTCAACTAAAAAAAAATGTTTCTGTAATTATGCCACTTAATTTCGTTGACAAGTAATTCTGGGGAACAATTACATACCTTTCTTTTGGCATCTATAAATAAATCCCACTCAAATTCTAACATTCCATTTACAACTGGATTGGCAAATGTGTCTGGATCTTTTTTTGACAAGTCCTGAAAGCATAAACAAATGCAAATTGGTCCATGGTTCAGTGAATATTGAATAAGAATTTAACTTTTTTTTTTAAAGTTGTTAACGGGCTACCGGGACAGCTGTTATATTCTCCGGAATTTCCGTTTCCCAGGAAAATATTTAAGTTGAATATTTTCTTTTGTAGAAAGAAGGCAAGATATGTTGTTGCAAATAACCCTGATTTGGTTCAGACTTTATACAACCTAAGTTAAGGTGTAATTACTACTAAATCCAGGAACTGCAGTCAAAAGGATGTATGTAAAATACAAAATGAATCCCTACACTGTTAGATATAAAAAAAAAAAAAAACTAGTAGATATTGCAAAATACTGAATGTCAAGAGAAACCTGTACAGATTTAAGGATCATTTAAAACCCATATCTGATGATCTTGTGGTCTTAAATAAAAATTTGTTTGCATTGGAAAGAAACCACCTGAATTTGTGTTAAAGGAAAAGTGAAAGTAGGATATTCAAGGGTTGACAACTTCAAGCAGACAATTTTTATTATATGCCATTAAATGTATTTTTATTTTCGTAGGAAAATTTCCAATTAGCTACCCCTTCCATGAGATATGGGTGTCGCTTATATTAAACAACAGGTACAACTTGTATAAAAGTTAAAAAGAATTTTTATTTCAAATATAATGTTATGAGGAATTTTTTAGTGGTATTACTCCTTAATATTGATCATTAGACCGACCGCTTGTCTTTGACAAGCATGCATGAGACGTAAGAAGATGATTCTTCGGACGAAAATAATAATGTTTGTATGCCAGATAAACCAAGAAAGAAACAAATATTTGTTTCGAAATACAAACAAAGTTGGACAAGCCAGTACCCCTGTATCAACAATTTTTACCAATGAACATGAACAAGTTTAAAAAAAATTAGGTAGCTTTATTGAAGAATGTTTTTTGCTGTGAGGACACAACTGATCGTATAGATATCATTAGGTTAGGTGAATTATTATAGTTATTATACATGCTATATTAAATGTGAATTGATTTATGGTGGTATTTGATGGGCTCTGATCTGGCCGTGCAGTCACTGTTTTTTGTTTGTTTGTTTTTTTTGTTTTTTTTTGTGTGTGTTTACATGTATCTTTGTATGTCTCCAATCATTTCAATCATTGAAAATTGTATTTAAATTGTATTTAAATTGTTTGCCCCTTGTGGGACCTTAATTGGCAATGAACAATTCTTATTCTTATTCATATCATTTTATATTTTGCACCTAGGAAACATATGAAAAAACAAACTTTCGGTCGTGGGGGCTTTGTTTCCTTGGGTGTTGCCCTGAACCCACTGGGGATCTTAAGTGGCCATAGACCCCTCGTCAAATTTTCTCAGGAATTCAATTCAAAAGATGTTGACAAGTATGTCTTAGTGAAATGAACTTTGCAATCCAATTGCTATTTTTAATAAGCAGTAACAATCTTAATACCTTTTTCACATAATCAATATTATGGATAAACTACTGGTTTCAAGCTATGACGAAAAAAAATTTCCATACTATTCAAGGACGGACGGACAGACGGACAGAGGTAAAACAGTATACCCCCCTCCCCCTTCGGGGAGCGGGGGTATAATGACTGTCATTGAGAGAAACCCTTTGATCGTTTATTATTTAGAAGGATTTTGTTTTCATAATTGGCTGAATTATTTCAGGTAAGGACCTACCAGTTGAAAAAGTGAAATTGTCTTAGTTTTATTATCATCAGTTTTGATTATTGTAATGCCAATAATGCCTTCTTTAAGTTCTTATCAAGGAATATGGCTCTGTGAAAATATATATGACATGAACAGGTAAGAATGGTGTAGGACTAAAAAAAACATTTTCTATTAAATATGTTTGATATGTATGCGAAGATCGACAAACGTATCTGACCAATGCCAATGGCAATGTGAGTGGCATGGTAGTGTTATTGTTAAAATAAACTATTAAAAATGTGACAGCGAGAAGAAAATGGACTACATATATTCAAAACCCTTAAGACTTTGAAATGTGCCAACCTCTGCACAATATCGGGCTCTCTGGAAATTAACATCGTTAATTAAACCATAAACTTCTATTTTTTGAGGTCCCATGCACGCCATTTTTGTTTTCCTTGGAGATTATAACTTCCGGTTACAACCTCAGGTAAAATAACTAATTCAATTCGTAACCGTAACGATTCGTACATGTTCAATACTGTTGTTATTGCTTAATATATGTATAAAATGATTATGCATAGTGATTCCTTTCTTATATTTATCATGCAATGAGTGAACATTGACCGTAAAATGAGAATATGCATAAACTTTGATGTGATATACACCTACCGGATAAAGTCACTTCGTACCTTGGAACGGAACGATCAGGTTACGAATAGTCTAGCATTCATACCTGTGTTCTCCCGCAAACTATGTAATGTTGTTTGGAGTTCAAGTGACTTTTGTTTTGTATCAATATCATTTAAAAACACCATTCACTTCAGATGCGGTTTGATATCTCATGAAAATTATCTCCCAAAATCTATTTAAAAAATATTTATTAAAATAAAGTTAAAACAGTTATGATCAACAAATCTACCAATATAAAAGAAAGGAACAAACGCTTCTCATTTTATAAAATCACATTGGATACTAAAAGACCACGACATATGGCTTTGGAAGTCCAGGGTCCTGCATGGCTTGTAAAAGCTCGTAAAAGATACAAAAATGTGCATCCATCTCACTATTTTTTTTTTGTCGGAACACTAGAAATAAAATGGAAATTGATTTTCAAAATGCGTATCTAGGCATAGTATTTGACAATAAGAATCTTCATAAAAATGAATATCACATTCATTAGTAATGGAGAAAAAAGTTTAAATTTGAAAAAGTAACACAAAATTTGAGGCGTCTCAAGTATAATTCCCAATCTAATTAAAATTAGATCTCCACACTTGCTCCCTATTTTTTATCGGTTGTTTTGTAGTCGCCACGATAGAAAATAGGGAGCAAGTGTGGAGATCTAATTTTAATTAGGCTGAAGTACTTCCTGAATTAAAAATTGCAGCTTATATAAACATATATATGCTTATAAAGCATTGATTTATCTAGTCAGAATCTCATTTTCCTGTATTCGTGTCCATGTATATCCATACAATCTTATGGTAACATTAGCTTGCATTATGCTAACATGGACACGATAAATAAAGGAAAATGAGATGAAATAATAAAGACATTTTATTGAAAATAAATATGCAAAAAAAAGGGGGGGGGGTGATTCCATGCCACGAGCGCATGTGGACATAATAACAATAGCGCACTATATGTGTGTAGTTCAAATAAATGTCATTCTCGTTAAAAGGGTAATGAATCGGATAAATCTAATTATGTTATTCGGTCAATTTATTTAATAAAACAAAAACCAATTAAAAAACTTAATTATAACAACACTTTACAATGTTATTGAAGAAGGTGTTATTTGTTTAAATGCACGAGTCATGACAATTAAAAACAAAGATATTGTTTTACATTAGTGAAAAAAACCCACACGAAGTTATGGAACGGATCACTAACCATATAATATGTAGGAACATATAATAACTCTCAATTAGAATATTGTGATATTTTCCGTTTTTCTCTTTTTCTCCAAAAGTGAAAGAAATACAGACTAAACTACAATAACATTACCGGTACCTCATTTTCTTGAGGACAAGAAAAAATGTCACAAACGATTCAAGAACTGAAGATGGAATCACTTCATGAACATCGAGAATCAAGGGCCACGAATAAAAGAAGAATATCGATGGTGATTTCTAAACTGAAGGGACCTAAAACGCAATTTGGACTTTTACCACGGGAACGCTCAATGTCCTCAGATCTAGAAAGTATTGACATGAGGCCATTGAAGCGTGTACCTAAAGTCGAGTACACATATCGAACAGACCCTAAGCAAGAGGAGACATTCTCATGTTCAAAAATGGAAGGCATGATGAAGGATGTTATGGAAGAAGTTATAGGGAACACAACTTATGATCCAATAACTTGTAATGCTCTTGTGACAACTGTAGCTAACAGAATCAAAGATTCGGCTAAAATATACCATTGGACACGCTACAGGTTCATAGTATACGTCATTATTGGTCAGAATACGAATACAACGATTGAAGTAGGAAGTAGATGTTTGTGGAATGAACATCATGATACTTACGCATCTTATAAGTACGAGAATAAAACAATGTACGCAGTAGCGAAGTGTTACGCCGTTTATTTAGATTAATAAATTACGCATATTCTTTGGACAATATTGGAACATTTAAAGACTGAAGTGTGAAGGAATATCCTGAAACATGGGAATTTGTATAGTAGTATGTGTCTAAGAAATGTGATTTATTTTAGTATGTTTTTGTGGGGAAAAAACCGATGATCAAGTTTCTGTCATGACTATTTATAGTTACCAACAATGATATATGCATATGGGAAGACTTTTTTTTCCCATTATTTATAATTAGAGATATCTTACAAATTATTAATGACATTTTTACTCATACAATTTATGAGATATCTTGTATAAAACCAATTTATGAAGATATGTATAAAACACTTCTATATTTTTTTTAAAGATATCTATAAAAGTATGGAAGATATCTAAAGATGTTTTGAAGACACCTATAAAGGGTTCTAATTTAATTTATCTAAAAAAAATTAAGAGATATCTTTAAATCATTTATTCCCTCTTTAATTATCTAAAGATAACTTAATTCTTTTACAGATGTTTTTAAAAGTTTCAAAAATATCATATAAATAACCATTTAAAATATATTTTTAATGAATTTAAAGATATCTATGAAAGAATAAGAACGATTCAAAGATATCCATAAGACATTGAAGATATATAGTATATAAAACAGCTTGTTGTATATGCATGTATGTCCTATAATAAATATATTGCAAACCCTGATGCAAGAAGTAAATATGTTTTAGGTGTTATGTAAAGTATTGTAATTTTAACAATAAACAGATACTACAAATAATAACCCCTTTTATGTTTTGTGTAAACAATTAGTTCACAATAAAAATCGAAATATATTGCCTCTCAAAACTTTTAAGCATTCTTAAATTTTACATCGCAACAAATTTATAATCTCAATTTCAATTTCTTATGTCTAGGAACACATTCGTCGACAACCATCGCGTCTATTACAGAACAACTGTATACAAAACTATCTACTAGTATCACTGTCGTGTACCCGATACGGAATGGTCATTTCAAGATGGCGGATTGTACATCGTCAAAAAGGTAGGTGTGAAGATTTTGACTATTATCGTTCTTTATAGGTTATCTTAGTGTCTATGAGTTACACGTTTAGATAGGGCAGTATTTTTTCTACTTCACCATTAAGTCAGTAAAGCTCGATTCTTTTGTTTTTATCGTAAACTGCCTTCGCTAGTTGATCAATGCAGCGACAAAGATATCGAGGCGTAGAATCCAATTTATTTCACCAATTCCTACCGCCTAGTGACTTTTTTTTATTAATATGTTGATGCCAAAATTATTCAAACATGTGAATTGTCCAACAAATGTCATTTCAGCCTTTGACAAGCCTTGTATCCCTCTTAAAACGTGTATGACAATTTTGTTTATGTCACGGAACGGTCACGGCAAGAACATGACAAAAATGTATGGCAATGGTCTCATTTTTTGAGTGTAGGAATGTGGACTTTCAAGTAAAGGAGTGGTCTTTTTTGTTTAGGAATGGTCTCCCTCATTTAAGATATGCTTGTAGATTTTTTCATACAATGGTTATTACAAAAGAAGGGGAAAATAATTAGCCCAGTCCTTTTATTTCAGCTTCTACTGTATAGACAATGTTCTGTCTTTAAATAATAAGGTAATAACAGATAATCTACATCTCATCTATCCCAGTGAGCTAGAAATTAAAGACACTACCATAACAGCTAAATCTGCTTCATACCTAGATTTACACCTATCAGTAGACACCATAGGACGGTTGTACACAAAATTGAATGACAAACGTGACCATTTCAGTTTCCAAATAATGAATTTTCCTTTTCTGAGCAGTTATATACCTACATCTCCAGCGTATGGTGTATACATATTACAGCTGATCCACTACTCCAGAGCTTGCGTCCCATACAGTGACTTTCTGGAGAGAGCTAAAACACTGTCGCTTAAACTGCTCAATCAGGGATATATTTAGCCTAGACACAAATCATCGTGGACATATTTCCCAGTGTGCTTCTTCTCTTATCGATTTTAACTTAATACCGGCTTTGACCTTTGGGTAATATTTTCACGACGGGTGTCGCATGCGAAGCAGGATATGCTTACAATTTCGGAGCATCCGTTATCACTACCGGCTTGTTTTTATTAAATTTATTATTGATATAGAATCACTAATTGCAAATTGATAATAAAGATATAAAGAGTTGATTTCATAATATTTATATAAATAACAATGAATATTTATTTTAACAAAAATATTTTTATGTAAAAAATGACTCCCCAGTGTCAATATCACAAAGTATAAGCGATTACAATATGTGTACAATTGCTGAAAGAGTTCCTAACCAAATTTACCCACATTAGTGTTAATTTCAAAAGATCTAAATTTTAATGTTTCATCCCGATATTTCTGGCAGCAGTGGTCTACTATGGCTTGGTGATTGGAAGTACATGTATCAAATTGACAGTAGTAACACTTGTACCTATAAATAAAAGAAATATTGCATAATGAAATGGAAAAGATTATAACAATTTAATAACAAATAAGGCAATCGGGTATTTCAAGGCAAGATTGATCATATGAAATAAGAAGATTTACATTAAAGACCACAAACGGAAATGAACTTCAATAATATTATTAATAAGCATATCTATAATGATGGAGACCATTCCTAAACAAAAAAGACCATTCCATTCCTTGAAAGTCCATTCCTACACCCAAAAAATGAGACCATTCCCATACATTTTTGTCATGTTTTTGCCGTGACCGTTCCGTGACGTAAACAAAATTTTCCTACACGTTTTAAGAGGGATACAAGGCTTGTCAAAGGCTGAAATGACATTTTTTGGACAATTCACATGTTTGAATAATTTTGGCATCAACATATTGATATAAAAAGTCACTAGGCGGTTAGGAATTGGTGAACTAAATTGGATTCTACGCTTCGATATCTTTGTCGCTGCATTGATCAACTAGAGAAGGCAGTTTACGATAAGAAAAACCCAAAAGGATCGAGCTTTACTGACTTAATGGTGAAGTAGAAAAAAGACTGCCATATCTAAACGTGTAACTCATAGACACTAAGATAACCTATAAAGAACGATACTAGTCAAAATCTTCACACCTACCTTTTTGACGATGTACAATCCGCCATCTTGAAATGTCCATTCCGTATTGGGTACACGACAGTGAGTATATGTTATCATTTATTTTTGTGATAGTACGTGGCCTTTTTGAGTGGAAGCGAATATGTGCAGGTTGTTCATTGTTTGTTTACATCAGTATTGTGGTTGGAGATCCAATTATTAAGAGGGGGTTGGGATCACATTTACCGCATGTTTGTGCCTGTCCCATTGTTTGTTTATATTTGCATTGCTGTTGGAGATCCAAGTAACAAGAAGGGTTGGGTTCATATTAAACTGTTTTACACCGCCACAATTTTAACGGATTCAGTACCATTTCATTCACATCCAGAGTCCTTTCATAAAATTATTTTTCTGATGGTATCCCTAAATATGTTGATTGGTGTATAACATCGAGTGATCCGTATTTCATGTCTATTCATTACGAATACCAGTTGACAGACTATACATTGATGCGTAGGTACATTGTGATATAAGTGTAGGATAGAACATATTACCATGGATACTGGTGAAGATTGCCACAGAGCTGCTCCTTGCGTCCCCATGTGGTGGATAGGGGGGGCCCTCTCGATAGTATGGTTTGCTAAGCTTTAATGCGGAAAGCCTGGTCGTTTACCATAGTGGGTAACGTGCTTGGAGAATGCCAAGCTTGCTGCACTTTAAAGTCTTTTATTTGTAACTTTCGAAAAAGAGTAAGCACATTGTAGCGCTACAAGAGACTACATTTTTCGTCCATACCTAAATATCCACATTGGTAGTGACAGTCAAAAGCCGTTGGCCCACACTTCCCCCTTCTCTATCTGGATATTTGATATTGTTGACCTTGTAATTGCTCTCGTCATGGATATAGATGAAATACTGCTCGCTAGATGTTAAACAATAACCAATCAACACATTGACAGTCAGGAGTAAAAAAGGGAGATAATGAACAGATTGTTCAAGGATTGGTTTTAAACCGACCATATTAATGGACATAAGGAGACCATATTCGTTAATTGTATGTTTTTGTATGTTTTCTTTAAGCTACCGTTGAACCGTCGTGGCCGTGATCGTAGGGTAGTTGGTTTTACAACTACTTATGTAAGCAGTGCCTATCACCTCTAAAGTTGTGAGTTCATGACGTGGTCTACTCGCTCGATTCAACATTATGTGATAAAGCTTGTCAGTGACTTGCGACAGGTGAGTGGTTTTCTCCGGATACTCCGGTTTCCTCCATCAATAAAATTGACCGCCACGATATAACTGAAATATTGATGAAAGTAGCGTAAAACACAATAACCCCTAAATCCCCTTATAAGATACCTAGTACATTTGATTGTACATTACCCCCTTATAAGATACCTAGTACATTTGATTGTACATTACCCCCTTATAAGATACCTAGTACATTTGATTGTATATTACCCCCTTATAAGATACCTAGTACATTTGATTGTACATTACCCCCTTATAAGATACCTAGTACATTTGATTGTACATTACCCCCTTATAAGATACCTAGTACATTTGATTGTACATTACCCCCTTATAAGATACCTAGTACATTTGATTGTACATTACCCCCTTATAAGATACCCAGTACATTTGATTGTACATTACCCCCTTATAAGATACCTAGTACATTTGATTGTACATTACCCCCTTATAAGATACCTAGTACATTTGATTGTACATTACCCCCTTATAAGATACCTAGTACATTTGATTGTACATTACCCCCTTATAAGATACCTAGTACATTTGATTGTACATTACCCCCTTATAAGATACCTAGTACATTTGATTGTACATTACCCCCTTATAAGATACCTAGTACATTTGATTGTACATTACCCCCTTATAAGATACCTAGTACATTTGATTGTACATTACCCCCTTATAAGATACCTAGTACATTTGATTGTACATTACCCCCTTATAAGATACCTAGTACATTTGATTGTACATTACCCCCTTATAAGATACATTTGATTGTACATTATATTCTCAAAATAAAATGTATTCATTTAGGTCAATAAAAGACGCATGCTCTTGTGGCGAATAGTTTATCTAATTCTATAACACAACCAGCAGGCACCTACCGGTATTGGATGGGGGTGTTAAATGCCATTACATGAAAACCAGATAATGTATCTATATCCCAATACTCCATCTTAGTAAGGGGCTAATGAGATGACGACTGCCTTTCTCATTTGATTTTTTTCTTAATTCTAAAATAGGTTGAATTATTTGTAATGGTTCATGCAATGGGGGTTATTTAATGTAGCATGGTGGTGCCGCTGGAATTTGAAAAACATCTCCATTCATATATTCCCTCATCATCAAAAACATACACATCCACATATTATTCAGTTATTCATATTTAAGACTTAAATCCAAAATAAACACACATGGATCGATTTTACACCTTATCATATTTATTGTTAAATAAAACATAATTATGGAAGAATTTGTTTTGGCAATAAAGAAATTGCATGGGCTTGTAATAATATGACCTATTGATAAATAAGGGTAATAAGTCATAGCTTAATAATCCCCACCTATTGAAATATTAAAGTGGATAATGTACCACCTAATCATATACATTTGTATATGAAAGCTGAAAAGGTCGACCATTCCAGCAGTATGTCTGTATATACCTTTACATACATGTGGGAAGTGCACCCCACCCCGTGAGTTCATGAAACAAGAAATTAATTGATGACATTTTAAGAAAACAAAACAATTCAAAAGTCAGATATTGGGTCAAGTCTTAACAAAATAAATAAGGTCAAATATAGTGCTATTGAATTATAGGACGGTCACATGCAGTTCAAGAAATTTTGGCAAAATTTGAAGAAACGATTTTTCATTTAAAAAATCTAATTTTTGTTTCTGTGAAAAAAATATTTCTGGCGCTGGGGTAGTCTTCCCTAAAAGTCAAATGACCTATCCCTAATGTTGATGAAGTCATCGTCGTAACGTCAAAGTCGAAGGGACAGACGATTTCACTTCGAAATATTCGAGTTATCAGTGATAAATAAAGGTAGACGGACCAAATTTTAACTCCGAGTTATTAATGAAAAATAAATTTAAACCGACCAAATTTTAACTTCGAGTTATCAATGATAAATAAAGCTAAGCGAGTCAAATTTTAACTTCGAGTTATAAGTCATAAATAAATCTAAACTGGCAAAATATTAACGTCGAGTTATCAATGATAAATAAAGCTAAAACGGTCAAATTTTTAACTTCGAGTTATCAGTGATTAATAAAGCTAAACGGGAAAATCTTAACTTCGAGTTATCAATGATAAATAAAGCTATACGGGTCAAATTTTACCTTCGAGCTATCAGTGATAAATAAAACTAAACGGGCCAAATTTTAGCTTCGAGTTATAGGTGAATAATAATGATAAACGGGTCAAATTTAACTTCGAGTTGTCAGTGATAAATAAAGCTAAACGGGACAAATTTTAACTTCGAGTTATAAGTCATAAATAAATCTAAACTGGCAAAATATTAACTTCGAGTTATCATGGATAAATAAAGTTAAAAGGGGCAAACTTTAATTTCGACTTACCAGTTTTAAATAAAGCTAAGCGGGACAAATTTCAACTTCGAGTTATCAGGAATAAATAATGTTAAACGAGACAAACTTTAACTTCGACCTACCAGTTATAAATAAAGCTAAATGGACCAAATTTTAACTTCGAGTTATCAAGAATAAATAAAGCTAAGCGTGACAAATTTTAATTTCGATTTATCAGTGATAAATAAAACTAAACGGACCAAATTTTAACTTTGAGTTATCAGTGATAAATAAGGGTAGAATGGCCAAATTTTAACTGCGCGTTATCCGTGATAAATAAAGCTAAACGGGTCAAATTTTAACTTCGAGTTATCAGTGATAAATAAATCTAAACGGGTCAGATTTAAGCTTCGAGTTATCATTGATGAATAGAGCTAAACGGGCGAAATTTTAACTTTGATATATCCAAAGAAACGACTGTACGCGAAAATCAAGAAATAACGATTTCTTTGATCCACACTAAGCAATACATCAATCAATCGGTCAGTGTTTATGATAGAACTATAAAGGTACATGATACAATTGTTTTTGTATTACAAGACATTATAAAATGATACACAATGTAATAGTTATTGCATCCAATTTGAAACATAAAACTCGAAGTAGGGGGTAAAAGATGGAAGCATCGAGTGTTGTCAATCAATAAATAAAGTCAAGATTGTAATCACTGATTCAACATGAATAGAAGCTTTCATTAAAATGATCCAGTGCTCAATACTTAATACCCATGTATAGATTATTATCAAGTAAAATGGGCCAAAAATAGCTTATTAATTAGTAGCAGTTCATTACGAAAGCTGACAATAGTCACTGTAGAGAAAATACCTGTAATTTTGGTCTGTAATTATCTCACCTGTCTCACCTGTATAGGTGAAAATATCTGACAGTAAGAAACAATCACTGAAATAAGATAATGTGTGTATTGCAACAAAGTCAATATAATTTAAGCTATCATACATAAATACTTCATGGAAACCCGCTTTGTATAAGCAAATTTACCTTCGATCACGAACAAGGATTAAAATCGATGGTTTCACAGTAGTTTTTCAAGCGAGGATTATCTGGTACATATCTCTATAAACCGGTGATATTTAACGAAGCTCCAGTATACGGTTGGATTTAATCAATGCTTGTACACGCATTTTAGGTAATTTTATCTCAATTTGATTTTATTTGGGAAGTATTTTTATATAAAATTGAATATTGAATATCCTTGGAAAGGAAGTTTATTAGCTTAATCTGGATTATAAGAATGGATTCTAGACGAACGAAGAAGGGGATAGGTCACGTATTGACAGTGCCTGGGAGGATGACAAAAAATACACTCGGTCATCATCATAGGGTACCAGATACTAGATCTGAAAGTTCTGACCACGATAGAGCTAAATATTACCACGAACACGTAAAACTTGAAAATACTTATAAGTTATCACCAAACGAAGATAATAAATTTTCTAGTAATAAAATGGAAAGAGCAATGAAAGAAATTTTAGAAAAACATTTATCTGACATAGACTATAACGAGAAAATGTGCCCGTCATTGGCGTCAAATTTGTCTTCAATGATTAAAGAAAGAGCAAAGGAGTTTCCATGGAAACGGTACAGGTATGTAGTACAGGTTGTACTAGGACAAAATTCCCATCAAGCAATTCAAATAGGAAGTCGGTGTATATGGGATGACGAAAATGATAACTTTGCCTGTGCATCTTTTAAAAGTAAGACAGTATTTGCCGTTGCGGCATGCTATGGTATATATTTGGAATAAAGTATAAATTATTGTGATTTTTACTAAGTTTTCGTCATGGTGGTGCTGATGAAGAGAAAACTTCGGAATTATTTGTCCAGGAATTTCATGGATGTAAGAAAAATTGATCTAGATTTATATGAAACTTTCTTAAAAGGGTGAAGAATCATGCATTTACACAATTTGTAATGACAATAACTTGCATGCCGTGTTATTTGTTTTTATCAAAAAAGGAATTTACAACACATAACATTAGTTGTTCATTTCTATCTAAAGGATAAACGAATATTCCAGCTCCTGGCGCTTGAATAATACAGGTACAGTACCAATGGAAAGACTGACAAAATTGTTAAAAATATTTACGCTATAAGCGAATAATTATAATTGTTTTCTTATATTCTTTCCATAAATAGAATGCGTGGATCCGATTTGTTTATTGATCGATGCATTAAAGTCTTGAAATCTTGAAGCGTACTGTTTCTTTTTAATTATTATTCATTTTGTTTCGCAATGGAAAAGAAAGGGGGAGGTCGTGTTCATTGTCATGGATAACGCTTAAATTGATACACACGGATATACACCTTCTGTAATGGCTTAGGGTCACTTAAGGTTATGGTGTTTAACGGCACTTTTAACAATATTTCAGCTATATAGTGACGGCTTGCTATAATGAAAATGATAGTAGCCATTTATTTCCTTTGAAAAAACATTATAGGTTAAATTCACATTTCTGACTATCTGATGACATCACGGTTTCGAAGGGTATTTTGTTTTACTAAGTACACCTATGTGGAATAATCTTTTATTTAGACTGTGTCTCAATGAAAAGAACAGACGAAACAAAGGGAAACATTCAAAAGTGAAGTAAATTGTTTTAAATTCTTAACATGGAGTACATTTAATTTTTATTTGAAAGGCTAAAACGACACTTGAATATGTTTATTAATTTATTTTTTAATTTCCTTATATTCAAATATTGTATTGCCTGTGGAAAAGTAATCATTACATTTGTTAATAAAAAAAATCTATTATTGATGTTACAATAATATTTTTTTTTTCTTTCTTTTGGAAGATTATATGGAAAAATAAAATTATAATCTGTTTTTGTTAAAAATCAATTCTATAGCTAGAATTTCTTAAATCTTTTTCAAACAATGTTAATAATCATATACGCCTTTTTGAAGTACAATTCCACCGACTGTCAAATCTCCCAAAAGAATGAATCCTTGTATCGTTCATTAGAAACAAACAGTGGTATTACTAGTGTTTTTGTATAATAAACTTCTGCTTGGTAATTAAATTATTTTATTTGAAATGACAACACTTTAAATGGAGGATTTGATGATACAAATTGGGTGTCATTTATCGTGTTTAAGACTCTATTTTTGTACGTCAGAGAAATGTGTTGTAGCAACAAATAACATAGGGTTCCTCTTGGTTAAGTTGAAGTCATCACTTCGAAAGTTTTACGGTCACCACCATGACTTGGTTGACCGTTACGGAATATCTGAGTTACAAATGACCACGGATATGTTCCACTTGTCATAAGCACTTCCCAGTCCTTTCCTCATTCATGACTTATCACCGGGTTTGTAACTAGATTAACATGACGGGTGCCACCAGTGGAGCAGGAACTTCCTAACCTTCCGGAGCAACTGAGTTCACCCCCCAGTTTGTAGTGGGGTTCGTGTTACTAGATCTTAAGTTTTATGTCTATGTTTTGTAGATCGTTGTTTATCCTTTTGCACTTTTTCTTTTGGCCATTGTCTTGTCTGTTCTTCTTCGATATACGGATTCTGTTTACCCCTTTGGTATCTTCAAACTCTTCATTCTATTAATATTGATATATTATCCTTACGAATTCTTGAATTTGAAAAAAGACAT
Organism: Bathymodiolus brooksi; assembly: GCA_963680875.1. Lineage (NCBI taxonomy): Eukaryota > Metazoa > Mollusca > Bivalvia > Mytilida > Modiolidae > Bathymodiolus > Bathymodiolus brooksi. The sequence goes on along the minus strand of OY804581.1, from coordinate 26,625,793 downwards.
ATAATAAACAAAAAGAACACAAAATGTACCTATGATTTTTTCCAACTTAACATTTCTTACCGGTTCCATGCAAATTTCATGTAATATGAAACAGGCACGGCCATGAATGCTCGCGAATCTGAAAATTATCTGCCAATTTCACGCTCATCCAGTGCATCAAAATAAGGTCGAGATTTTTTGGGCAGAGATTTATCGGGGACGACTTATTTTACGGTCGAATCTAGCCTCATTCAATCGAACTTTCGTTCCTTACGAGATCTCAAAAGTTAACTTCCGCGCAGAAAAAAAACTTTCTTGTCAGTATGTCAGAAGAGATTTAATAAAATTTGAAAATAGCAATATAAGTAGAAGAAGCTAACAAAATGACTTTTATTACACACGGGTTCCAGGTTTCAGTGGTATCGGACGTACGAGAGAGGGTCCGAGATTTAGGATCACCTTTGCGCTTGATGTTAAGAAGATCTTCATTAGTAGAGTGTGTAAGTGTGTTACACGGAACGTGTTTACAATGTGCAGAAAAAAAATATTCATCAGTATGTGAAGCCATGTGAAGATTGAAGAAGATTAAATTTGTCAAAAAATCCTAGGTACACATTTTTTACCATAAAGAGCTCGCTTCACTCGCATATTATTTAGGTATGTTATATCAAGGATTTATATAGTAGGAAGGATTCGAATCTCGTATGTTCTCGCTTTATCTCGTATGGCGAGGTTTTATGCTACAACAGAGCAAAAATTAATTCATTCATTTTGAAATACCTTGAGAATTCGTAGGAAAATCAATCAATTACACCAAAGTTCGTGCTATGCATCGTCTATATACTACACAAAACAATCCTTGGATTTGCCGATATAGGTTCAATGGAAAAGTTTTTTTAATTTTTTCTGTATCGCCCCTCATACACGTAAAATAAAATAAAAAGTACAGTAGAGTTTCATACATCTAAAAACATATTAAAAATAATAAAACAAAGAAACCAATCACGCCAAGTTTTGTTCTATATATCGAATACACATTTATACACTTTGGTATGTCGATTTCATGTAAACAAGGAAGTTTATTGATTTCTAAATAGGCCACCCCCATTTCCGCTCAGAACGCCGCCATTTTGACAAATGATGGTAAACAATCCTTAATAAATACAAATCGGGAGCAATGTTTTCAATAAAAGTCCTTCTATTCAATGAAAAATATTTATATTATCACAAAGATGACGGCTCCGCTTCAATATTCGGTATGATGAGATAAGAGAGGAGTTTGAAATTTAAATTCGAGTCTTGACCGCCCATAATAGGCGGGATTATGAAGGTCAAAAGGGCAAATCGATTAATGTCAATTATTGATGAAATATGGGAGATACATCTACAAAAAGTCGATACTTTATTAATGATTGGTATTTAGGACAAATATTTTCAATTCATACCTGTAATTATGGTTTTATATATTTACAAATACTGGTTTAAAATGTTGAAACGATCAAAAATGCCCATCATTAATCAAGGCACGCGCATCGTCAACGAATTGCACTATGGGTAATCTCGCCACGCAACATACTTAAATACAATCTATATTAAATCTCCCGAGATTCATATCCTTCTTACTATATAAATCCTTGGTTATATGTTTTAACAGAATTATGAAAAGAAAGTTTAAACAGTGATGGTCAACAATCCCATCAATATCAACAAAACGAACAATCACTTCTCACGTTAACTCACTGAACACAAAAAGACTACGACACAAGACGTTGGAAATCCAGGTTCTGGCTTGGGAGAGACACAGAAACATGAAACATCTATGTGCTATATACATATGATAGATACATATTCTACTTCCGTGACCAAATGGTTAAGGTCGTCGTCGTCTAACCACAAGCCTAACACCACTGACATGGCTTCTTACACTGCCAATGTTAAGGTTTCCAGACATATACCCAAGGCCGATGACTTTCACTAGTCATTTCAAAATAATTGTCCGTGTCTCTTTCCCTCCATTGTGTCTGGGGGTTGTGGTGTTTATCGCCACTTATAAAAGAATATTTCAGTTATACCGTGTTGGTAAGTTTTATTGATGAAGGAAACCTGTGAAAACCACCGACCTGTCGCAAGTCGATGACAAACTTTATCGCATAATGTTGTATCAAGTACACCTCGCCATGAGCGGAATTCGAACTCATATCGTTAGTAGTGATGGACACTGATTGCATAGGTAGTTGTAAATCCAACTACCATACGATCACGACCACGACGGCCCCCAATATGTCTGGTAGTTACGATATAGCTGAAAGAAAAATGCTGAAAGTTTTCAAGATCACAAAGCCTGAACACTTCATACTTTCTTTGACTGAACTAAGTACATTTGTACATCTATCTTGTTTATATAAAGTCACATCTGTCATCAATATAACTCGTTTTGCTTTTTCTCTATTTTTATTTTCTGCGACAGAGTTAATTTGGGAGATTACTGGTCAGCACATGGGTAATTAGAGCCGTTAAAATGGTTGTTCTTTGGTAAGGAACACCTTGAATAATTATTTTATCTGGAGATATTATATATTTTGAAAGAAAAATAGTGGCCCCAATTAAGGAATTTCTTAAGTTACATAAGGAAATATATGTAGTCGCATTGATCTCAGTATTGTCATACTAAGTATATCAGGTTAACAACCTGACCAAAGAGGTGTTTAATGTGGAGGAAATCTGGTTTCAATAAAGAAATATAATACAATGTATCATTAAGTACACAGCAACCATGACATAATTGTTTCTATGCAGACCAATAATCTCCCAAATAGATTCACAAAAATAGTCAATTTATAATCATTTTCGTGTACCGATCGTCAAAATGCAAAAAAGGTGAGAAGTGTGATTTTATTTAAAACAGTTGGTCTACAATCCGACCTAATTCGTTTCTTTTACTATAATCATGATAGATTAGTTCTGATATTATAAACATGTATATATATACAAAGCTGTAGTTTAATTAACTCTCTGACGCAGTAGGGAAAGACCATAATGAACATTACATGGACAACCAACCACTTTTCAGTTGATTAAACATCTACGTTTTTACTACAAAGACACTAGTCTCATAATGCTGATCTCTGTCTTGAACAATAACTAATTTCCAGAAAATACTACAAGCAAGTCCTTGTCGCATCTATGGGCTCAAAGAGTAGCCCAGACATTTGTGACTAGAGAATTTGGTGATATCATTGTAAAGAGATATTGATGAAGTTTGATAATTAATAGACAAGATTGCATGTCTAGATGACGGTTTTAGAATAAATTAAGTAATACTTAGGGGGGAGGGGAGTAATAGACTTCTTTAAATAAACTCACCATCGGCCTTTAAAATTCTTACATTGAATCTCACATACTGAAATGATTTTTGTACCACTTTGTATAAAGGCCTTAGACTTCAACGTTACACTAAGCCGTCCAGTGTATATTAGTATCTACATAGAGTGAGTGAGCGATTGTTGTTTAACTTCAACTCAGCAATTTTTCAGCTATATCATGGCGAGAACAAGTTAATTTTCAATGAGATGAAGATGAGGTCCGCTTTGTTCCAGACCAACACGCTTAGTTGTATTTTTATAGTGCTAGCTCACTGAAACAACACTCCGCGGATAGACATGTCGCCTCATTTGGACACAATTGCTTTCGAACCAACCAGTCTTTGCTCTTTCTTCTTAATGTTGCGTGTTTAGAGGAGAAGCAACAAATACCAATTTCATAGTCTTTTGTTCTACCCCATCGGTGCTCGAACTCATGATCGACCGAACTCGAAGCGAGCTCATTACCCTTTACACTACCGATGCGGTTGATATCTACATCGATAATCTGTGCATAACCCTGCATTAGTGTGTGTGTTTACAGATAAAGCAATAATCCACATTAAAATCAATAGCAGCACTGGAAACCTACACGAAGACATTCTTCAATTTAAACAGCATCTAAGAGACAGTGAATACAAGAGGGCAGATAACAACATACAGACGGCAGTAGAAAGGGAGAAGGTGGACATACTTCGTGCCCAACGAAAACACTGGAAATCGCACACCACTAATATTTAATACCAAATATCATTTTCAGCCAGAAATATAAATACGAGTTTGCGAAGACATTTCAACGAACTCATGAAAAACAACGGTTTACCCAATCCTCCAATAATTGCATATTCAATGCGTAACAATCTAAAAGAGCATGTAACGTCTTCTAAATTAAAGAAGTAATGATGCAATTTTAGGTTAGAGCCACTAATGATCCACATTTAGCCACATATTCAATGGACTATTTCAGTTCTATTATGTAGTTCTATGACGTTTGTTTTCATATTATCTATGCCATTCTTTGAAATTCGAACTCGAGATCATAATATACAGGCCTAGTTTCTGTACTACAGAAACATTATGTGTTGGGTCTCGATTATAGATCTATATATGTGACTGTTGGGTACATTGAGATTAGAATAGTTCTAAAGACTTGCATTAATTAAAGTGTAGCACCTAGTTAGCATGCAGACGTCGGTCCAATATTTGGCGATATGTCGTCATAATTAGGAGATAGTCGGCTTTAATCATCTGCTTTACTCGGCTGTATTACTTATCTGTTGTAAAACAAACATGGTTCCAATATTAATATATCTACTTTTTTTATTTTCATACCCTAAATATGCACAAAAATATTATTAAATGGAAGACATACAAATTGAACTTGTGGTACGTAGTAAGTCTGTACTCTATTATATTATTGATATTTTTAGGGTATTAATTGTCATGGCTACGATGAAATTTAAACTTTGAAACACACAATGAAAATGAAGAACTGTCAAACAGTATTGTTATACTGAAAATGAAATTAACTATTCATTGTTATTCCATTGTCTCTTTTAATAAAACTTTATGGATTTAAAATTTTATTCATACAACGAATATATATATATCTATATATATGACATATCGATTTAACGTGGGGTTTGGTTTTACAATAACATTGACAACCAATATATTTCGCTTGTTTCTCTGTTAGCAAGACAGATAGAAACGAAACATTAAAAATCAAATGGAAGTTTATTTTATTTTTTATTTCTTTCCATTCAAGAATAATGAAATCAATTTTTAAAATTCTTTTATATATATATGTTTTTAATATTGTTCATTAAATCAATATTTTTATATTGGTATATTTTATTGAAATTTAAAATTTTAATTAGTTTATTCAAAATCAATTATTACCATGTGATTTAATCTAACAACAGTCGTATTCGTCTTACAATGTGATACAATTTCAATTAATACTCAAATCTGCATAACGAATGAACTGTGTCTAACCAATATACAGTGATATTAAGATTTATATTATGGACTTCTATTCTGAAAATTGCATGTTTTTCAATTAATCTGACAAAATTTAAATGGAGTTTTGACAAATGTATTTGGTGTCACATTCGTCTTGACCTTTTTTCTGTTTGTGCATGTCTAATCGTGGGATAACTAAATATGCATAGTACTATTGCTATTTTATGACACATGCTTTTATTCTTAAACTTGAAATGAAATAAAATAGCATTGATATTTTTAATTTCACATACAAGTATATTGATGACGTTTTAACTATCAATAATTCTAGATTTGCAGAATTTCTTCCATTGATATATCCTCCAGAGCTGGAAGTTAAAGAGACCACAGATACAGCTTCGTCCGCATCATTTTTGGACTTATACCTCGAATTTGACGACAGTGGTCAACTCAGTACTAAAATTTATGATAGACGGGACGACTTCAATTTTAAAATCATAAATTTTCCAAATATGTGCAGCAATATACCAGCTTCTCCTGCATATGGTGTTTACATCTCGCAATTGATTCGTTATGCAAGGGCCAGTAGCAATTATTCTGAGTTCCTGAAACGTCATCTTCATCTGAGAAACAGGCTACTGGACCAGGGCTATTAAAAGATTCGCCTTATTCGATCTCTTAAAAAGTTTATATTCCGATACCAAGATCTTGTTGAAATATATTCCGTCTCTGCAGACACGATAATAAACGATGCATTTTCATATATTGAAAATGTATAAAGATAAGGAAGTCCACAAAAATGTCAAAAATATCAATGTGTGACGTAAAAGTGTTTTTGACATTTGCTTCGCTGGGTTTGGTGCTGCTTTGACAACTGTTTTGCCTATTTTGTTCCAGTGTTGTTGTGAATATACTGTTATATTGACAGCCGTAACCTTTGAGCCGTAATGAAAGCGGGAGGTTTGGCGCTTTAAAATCTGATTCAACCCACCATTTCTTTAGAAATGCCTGTACCAAATCAGGGTCATTACGGTTTTCACAGTTTTCCGGTTGTTGACTGATTTTGTCTGTTTATATACTTATGAGTTTTGGCTTTCCCTTTGTAAGATTGTTCGGAGTTCGGTAATTTTGTTATTACCCTTATTTACATAACATGCTTTTATTCTTAAATTTGAAATGAAATGAAATCTATTTTTTACAAAGCCAATTATGCTTCGCCTACAATAAAACGTAGATATCAAATTTAGTGCGCACAACGCATTTCTGGAACAACCTTCATCAGGTACGCTCAAAATCTAATGGTTGGAACCCCAATATACAAATGTATTCAACTTTCAGTCATGTTATTATTTTTGTTGTATTGGTATTTAGACCAATTACCTACCTTTACAAAAGGATAAACTGTATTATTTGAAGACATATCAATACAAACAGAAGCACGTCAGATAAAATTTTAAAATCTAAAAGAAATCTGCAATTTAATACACGTTGTATAATTCATATTTCCATATATCTAATAGGGACCTATGTAGACTTAGTTGTTGACCTCTTCCAACAAGCATTACCCAATGACCGTGGGTTAGAACTCCGATATCCACGTGAAGTGATAAGGTTTCCAGAGAGTTGTCCCAAGGCCTTGTGTTTCACAGCCTAGTTGGCTGTACACTTTTATATAGCTGTTAAAGATACTATAATTACTTGTAGACCTACTTTGAATTTAGATATATGCAAATATGTAATCGTTTCCTTTCTTGAGAAATAACATGCTTTGCTCTCTTGTTGTTTATTAAATAATGCGCTATTCTAGAGCTTGTTCTTTTATCAAGTATACTCGAAGAAGTTCTGTCAAATTAACCACCCAATGTTATTGGAAGTCCAAACGGAAATAATCGTTTCAGAAATTATATGGTGGTCATATGGAACACTAGAACCGTTGATCTCGCTTTCAGTTTATATTTGTGAGTTGTTGATGTTATTTGTTATTTCCATTTGTATTTCTGTGTAAAGACGAAATCATACATACTATTACTATTTTGTGTTGTGTTACGAAAATTTAGAAGATTCCAAAGTTGTAACCAGTAACCAGAAGGCGCAAATAGAAGAACGACAGACAATGCAACAGCCAAATGTAAAGACAAACAATGATGCACAAAAAGATTGAGCAACACCGAACCCCACAAAAATCTTCTGGAATGGTAAGCAATCCCTGTTCAACTAGTAACACCCGTCGTGTTACTGTCTGCTTTATTGTATTGAGGGTTTGTTCAACATGGTATAAGGTTTTGTGGTATTTGCCGAGATACTCATTCATGGCGTCCATGTAGTACACAACATGTGCTTTATATGGAACGGGATAAGTACCTCTTGGAGCACACGGTCAAATTCTCGCTATTAGTTAGATGTTTTATTCTTGTTGTTTTGTCTTACGTTGTTTGTACAGTTCTTGTTTTCTGTAGCTGAATCGTCTCTTTATTTCCAAATTATCTTATGACTTGGCCACTTCATAACAGAATAATTACAGATCAAATATTTGAAGAAAAAAAACTAATTCGGAGAAAGAGATCTAGAAGATGTATATATTAACATGAAGACAATCTCATGTCACACCTAGGTATATATCAAGATAATTGAGAAGTGTTTTAATCTCTGTTCCTATTCTAACAATCCAAAATACAAACGAAAAAAGATTTTATAATGGCATGCAATAATCTAAGCACAGTTCAGCTGACGCAGGACTCCTGATTGTTTTGCTAAATACAAAATTGTATCATACTATTGTCGAACACGAAATTTGTTTTCCTACATTGAAACTGTCCTTTAAATAATGTATTGCTTCTTTTTTTTTTATTTTCAACAAGGATAAACGAACTGTACAATATAATACATACAAGTTTATATAAATTGCATTATAAAATAAACAGACTGATACATCCAGACAAACATAATCACTTTGTAAACACTTATCTAAATACCATAGAATAAACTATCAATTGTTTTTAACTTGGTGATAAAGCAATGTATAAAATATACTCTACACATTATCTCTTTACGTTCCACTTATATTGTTGTTAAAATAATCTAATATTTTATCTTTGCTTCTTTGTATCTACTTCTGTATATTTGAAGGTGAAATTCCCACCCCTTAAAACTTGAATAGCTTTAATTCTGACTACCCCCTTATCACGAATGTGTGTGTTATGACCAATTTAAAAACAAATGCTGGATTATTGAGCATGAATGCTAAATTCCTTCATATTTCGAATATGGCATACAATTTCCCTAAATCTCTCGTCCGATTAGGGGTGTTGTGGAATCATATTTTACTATCGAATGTAACATAGCAGTAATTTCATGGTAAGGGACGTCGAGATCGTGATAGTACAGTAGTTGGTTTTATATCGGCCTATGTAATCTGTGCCTATTATCACTGGGACAGGGGCGGGTTATTCCAGAGAGTGTCGAATTATACAACTTTCAACTTTATCTAAATAAGTTTTTCAATTACATGTACTAGTGACAGCATCGTTGGTAACCCACTGCTGATTACCCTTGAATACTCTTCGCTGTGATTAGTGGAGAGTTCGGAGTGTGACCAGCCATGGGTTACCAAGGATGTAGAGGCGGCTGATCGGTAATTTTCTCTGGGTACTCTGGTTTACTCCACCTATAAAATTGACAACTACGATATAAAAGAAATATTGTTTAAAGTGGCGATAAACAGCCATGCAACACAAGCAACATCAAGATATATTTATCAAACAGTAAAATAAATACGAGTATGTAATTGGTCCGAACGGAATATTTACTAGGATGAAATATCTCATGGACTATTTCAACTAGGAAAATTTTTCCAAATCTTAAGAAATTGTAAATATCAAGGAAGAAGATTTTGAAGATACCAAAGGGTAATCAGAATCTGTAAATTGAAGAAGGACAGACAACATAATGGTCAACAGAAAAAAGATAAAAGTACAAACAACGATCAAAACTACAATACATAGGAACATTTGGGGTTTTTTAGTAGAAATTTTTACTGACACTGATTTATCGCCTACATTTTCACTATGGGTTAATTTAATATAACTGGTTATTACTTTGCTAGTTTTATTGTCATTTAAATTTGTAGCCTATATAAATATCTGACAAATGAAATTATAGGATGTTGTAAAAATGTGTAGAGGATAATATATTGTTTACTTTTGTATTTAATATTCATTTTATGTCTTACCAAATATTGACTGTCACTCTATAATTATACTACCATATTCACTTTATTACTTTTATATAAACCTTTATTATTTTATGACCAGGAAGTATTGGACTATTTACATATTTCAATAATATAGGCACTTGTATAAGAAATGTAGTAAGAAAATGAAAAAAAAAACAAAAAAACACACTGTGGGAGAAATTCCAAAATTTAATCACAACATCGTAGAAACAGAGGTAAAATTGATACCCTAACACACATAAACATGACTGATCATTTACCTGGCATTTCACAGTGATTACAGTAAAAAGTGGTTGGTTTAAACTAGCTTTAGGGACCCAAACCGCCTAGATATTTTGAATACTTTTGTCAAAAACACCGTAATAAAGATACGAGATATTTTTCATGATAAGAAGGTGTACAAAATCCAAAAACACTTTAAGATGTAATCAACAGAAATGAACTTTAACATTCTAGGATTTTTTTGGAATGAAACAAATTACTTCAGACTTTAGTATTTCAGATTTAGATAAACCGTTACTTTTAGACAAGTTTAAAAATACTAAACGGATCACCAAACACCGTAATTCGCAGAAGGACAGACAATACACCGGACAAAAAGACAAACAATGGTCACCAAACAATGGTCGACAAACACTCATGTAATACAGAAAACTAAAGATTGAGCAACAAGGTTAATCAAACTGCTTTATTTGAATAGATTTGTGGAGTATAAACATAATTGCAAGAACAACTGGGTAAAATACTTAACTTATTACTGGTATAAAAATGGTTAATAAACTTTTATTACACTATCATCTCACCCCTCATGAATCCTCTACTTTTATAATTAAGTATCTTATTCCTCATTGATCCCCTCATTTCAGGTCCAAAGTCAGTTAAAGTGAACCAATGTTGATTTTTCGTGTCACAGCATATTTTTAAAAATATGAAGCTGAGTTCGGAAAAAATATCTGGTGTCTTTTATCTAGGAATAAAGGAACTTCTTCCTGCATAATAATAAAACGCCTATTTGTTAACTTAATTAAAAAAAATAGATGTTATATATGGATGATGTTCACGAAAATGCATGTCACAAACTATAGGTCAGCTCCCTAAGGCGCCCGTACAAGCAATGAAATCATTAAACAGTTAAGACTTTGTGTTTTCTGGGAAGTACAAACGCTATATAAACATATAAAGGCATGTGTAAGCAAATTTTCGCCTACCAAAAATTGACATGAACTGAATCTTAGGTGTCACAGAATCTATAGTGAATTACGTTACGAATTTATAAACTCTAGCTTAAGATCCTGATAGAAGAGAATTCCATTAGAATATCTTTAAATGGTCGTCCCATAGACAAGGAATATGAAAATAGTCCAAAATGCTTCAATAGAAAACTTTTCGTCGAAAGAAAAGATCATAGATATATTATTTAAAATTTTACATTTAATTGTGAATTACCATTACGCGTTTGTTCGCTACTATACTTACTTTCAATGGATTTCTCAATTTATGACTATGACACATGTTGATGTTCTATGTGATCAGCATTTAACTACAGTCAAACCTGTCTTATCTGACCTTCCAAGGGAACCATAAGAAAAGGTCACATAAGACAGTGGGTCACTTAATGCAGGGTCAAGTTGCTGATCAACACGATGTCATGTGTTGGTAAAATGGTGTTCATATTTATAGCTACAATATGTGTTCTTTACCCATAATTTGTATTTTATTGATGAAATGTAAAACTTACATTTAAATTTTTATTCACATATCAAATAAAATTGTACTTTTATTGTAAACAATATCAATAGTAAAACAGTTTTAAATAAATGTTTAAAAACAGTTCTTCACATTGCATTTCAGTTCAATTTTTGAAATTTGGAATTAAAACTTCAAACTCATTAAAAGGTGACATGATCAATTGGTTTGACAAAAAAACAATATAAATTTCAACAATAAAGCAAAAAAACCTGAATTATACGAAATAGTAAAGTTAAACAAAAGGCCTCCGGTATACAAAGTTGATGAATTTTTGAAACGTAAAGGACATGAAGTATTAAGATTACCGCCATATCATTGCGAACTAAATCATATCGAACTTATTTGGGGTGATTTGAAAAGGGTTTGTAGGGCGTGCAAATTCCACCTTTAAAGGAGAGGATGTAAAAGATTTGATCAACAAGGGTTTTGCACAGATTGACAGTGTTAAAGGTCAAATACAATGAAAATAGATTTTCTTTAAATTCATATACATGTATTTCATTTCTAACATAAAAAAATGAAAAAAAAATCGATTACTTTTCTGTCCACCCATAGTGACGCTATACCTGTTCAAAATTCGGTATTGTTTACGATTACCGACACAGTTATCTCTCCTGTTTGCTACGTCATCAGAGACAACAACAAGATTGTGATGGTGAAATTCCAGAAGTAGATTTATCGATAAGTATACACCCGTATATGCTTGAACCAGTTAGACAAAATAATACGACACAAAGAGATGCTTCATCAAACTCGGACAATGAGCGTGAAAGTGACACCGACACTGATGACCAGATGGAGATATTTGAGGACGCTCCAGGTGCATAAAATTGGTATTATATCTGTTTATATTTATTTCTTTTATTGGTAAATGTGTGAATTGAATAGATTTTGTTTCAAAAACGTGGATTAAATGGTTTATTCACAATACAAAACCCCTGTGCACAGTATGTTTTGCTTACCTGTACAGGTGATTGGTGATCGCGTGATCAAAAGGAGAACTGGGTCAACACCTGAATACGAATAATTCGTGTATATATCCATTTGATTTCGATATCATTGCTTGTTTCATCTGCAGTTCATATTTTACAAGTGATGAAATAGCCAAACTAGACTGATGTGACTCTTTTGATCTAGAAACATGCATGACTATTTGCTGTCTGCTGTACTTACTTTTCACTGTTTACTCTGTATTTGATACTTTTATTTTTAATGAATAAATACAGATTAATACATGGGCATTTCCATATTGGCCTGGTTATCATCCCGAGACCCCCATATTGACCCGAGATGGAGTCGAGGGCCAATATGGGTCGAGTGATGATAACCAGGTCAATATGGAAATGCCCATGTATTAAACTATTTATTACATACTTCCGACATCGAGAAAAGAGACATCCATATTGGCCTGAGACGAAGTCGAGGTCCATATTGGCCCGGGCCAATATGGGCCTATTGGCCCGGGCCAATATGGGCCTCGATATGGAAATGATATTGTAGTAATCCAATAACCGGTTATTTCCCCGAGGTGTGAAAATATGGACAGTTTACTTCCGGTCATATTGGTCATGCAAACATACCTTTATTTGAACTAAGTATGTAATAATTGTAATCATTGTATTTTAATATCATGTTACATGTACATGTATATTGACTATCTTCTGAAATTATTTTTTTGCAGACAATATAATGCATTTTCGTGAAATACGTTACAGTGAATTACGTTATGCAGTTTTCCTTTTAAACAGCTGTTGAATTATTTCTATGGCAAAATTATATAGGTAAAGCTTAATTATGCACTGATATACATACGGGCTACCATATATGCTAAGTTTACTAGAGGAAAATGTTCAAAATGCAAGAATTTCAATGTTGATCTATTGCACATGAGGTATGTCTTCTGCTTATTATATGATTTTTGGTATATATCAAACGATTTCAATAAGTTTTATAGTGCAATTCATTGATAATTAGTGTTTGAATAAATGTCCATCATTACACTCTAATGTCATTGTGCTTACAGGTTGTACATGTGCTATTTCCTACTGTAGCGTAGTTCACAACAACGAACGTAATTCACACACACATGGCTTTTTTTTCAGTTGGGTAAAACGCAGGAAAATTGTTATTTGAAATACGTCTTTGTCACAAAATCACAGTGTCCGAATGTCCAACAAGAACGTGCAGGGCTGACAGGTAGACAGGTGATGGGGACTTTACAGGTACACGCAGGTAGACAGGTGATGGGGACTTTACAGGTACACGTAGTTATACTTAGCGTCGAGGAATAATTGTAAAGGACATGACTTGTTTCTGCGATGAGTGTTTCTCAAATTGTAAAGTGGAACCAGTTTGTGAGGGATGGAAAATTCACAGCACATTCAAGTAAACGTCAGAGAATACCGAAGGAGCAATAAATAATGGATAATCCAGAGAAACTGGCAACATAGGGTACACAAAACACAAGACAAACAAAAACAGAAAAACACAACACAATATGTGTTGGACACCACTTTGCGCAAACACACACACATAACGTAAGAAAGACATGAACCCCATACAAACAACTGGAGGTAAACACGAACCGAGCTTCGTTTTATAAGGACATCGTAACCGACATCACACCACAGAACTCAGCACGTAGACACATAATAGAACAACACAAAAAACTAAAAAGATGGGCAATACAGACCCCATCAAAACACTTTGGGGTGGGCTCAGGCGCTCGCGAAGGCCTCTTATAAGACACCCGCCGTGTTACTCATATATACAATCAAGTCTGATAAAAGTATTGGCAGTGATAGAAGAAAGAAAATATCTACGTAAAAAGTAAAAGATCCATTGTCATTTGAGATATGGATACTTCGTAACTGTCTACCAGATTGCGATGACAACAGTAGAATTGTTGTGGTGATGACTTCAGCCTAGGAGCAGAGTGACCTTGTTTGAGTAGCTTGTGCGTCAGCAGCTGGGTCCGGGTACTCCGGTTTCCTCCACCAATAAACTGACCGCTACGATATAGCTGAAGTATCGTTGAAATTGGCGTTAAACACCATTACCCTAACCCTCTGTCCAGAAATCAATGTACTGGGCACAAGCTCTAGAATAACCTATGAGTTGTGAAATGTGAACTCCATACGCTGGTTATGCTGGAATGTTGCTAATGATACAAGGGAAGTTGACTATTGGAAAAGTGAAGTCATCATGTTTGTCGTAGAGTTTTGTTATTAATCTTCCTCCGTTGTCGATTTCAAGTTGAAGATCAAGGTAAGGAAGCTGATACTGAAGGCACAGTTAGAGAAAGAATTATTAAACAAGAAGTAAATTTAGATGTAAGTGACAACTTATAGGGCAATATGCTGCAAATATATGTGTTGCAGCAATATATGACAGTATGTGGGGGAAATTATATAATTTGATGATGAAGATCGAGAATACCATATTTCCTGCATGATGGTTCTAGGAAATAATTCAGATGGCCCGAAAAGAACCACGGAAGGAGGTATTCTGTTGTTCACTAGACAATCCCGTTAAGCATAGAAAGACGCGTAACATGTTTAAATTTTCGGCGAAGGACTTAGAAAAGGTTCAAGATATGTTTGATGAGATATGATAAAAAAAAAATCGAATTACAGGTAATTAAATATGTTTTTTATGTAGCTTGGTTACTATAACTGTGAATTACGTTACGCAAATGCAAGTGCAAGTGGTTGTTTTAAATAGACAATTCACATGATTTAGAAGAAAAAGATACTGAAATGAACAATTGTAACTTGTATTTGACCAGTTTTGGGACTGAAAATCTGTATATTCAAGCAAATATATTTTGTTGTTGATATTTTTTACGAGAATTGTTCTATTTTTTATGTAAAAGCTTGTTAAAGAAAGTTAGAAGTTTGTCTTTACTACAAACAGTTTATCTTATTTCAGTTTCATCCTCCAAAGTTATTACATTTATTGTTGTTGGTTGCTTCTTTTCAATAACAAGTAAAAGGAAAATAAAACATGTCATACATTTTGTAATGAAAAGTGAATTACGTTACAAAGAGAAGATTTATGTCAACCCAGGGTAAAAAAGAAAACATTGCGTGTTGATCTATATAACCAAACATGGATAGAGTATATAAAATGTTATAAAATGTTATAAATGTTATAAAATGTTATAAAATGAAATAAGTACATTTAGTCCTCTTATTGTTCTATCCCTTTGAGTTCAAAAATGTTAACTATAAAAAGGATGTAAACAAACATAAAGAATATTTATTACCAACAAATTGATGATCGCCTTTTCATACAAGTAAATTTCTTGTTAATAGAAAATTTCATACATTTTTATGCTTTACCTTTTTAGTAAGTAAATATACTTCATTTTTCCAAATTTAGAACATTATTTTAACTTATTTTCGACCAAAATTTTAACTTTATAAAGAACACATCGAGCAATAACGTAATTCGCTTGAACAATTACCTTAATGTACTTACACAACGGATATTTTAAAGACAAACACGAATCAAGAACTGATATAGCTGTTTTCTTATTGTCCAAATGTTACATTTTCAAAATATCACATTTATCAGATATTCTGTGTCAAAAAGTTTGCTGACGTTTTCCGATTGTTTTTGGCTCAACTTAGCTGATCTTGGATGTTCAGTAATAAGAGAGTCCGTTGTTTGGGCTAGAGGTACAAATACACAACCTATTAACCTGCATTTATTTGTTTTCTAAGTTTGTTCTCATCTCTAAGATAACATAGAAATTGCTCAATTATTTAAACTGTATGTTGGTAAGCTTAATATTGTCTGACCTTTTTTCAAATTATGGCTTCTGATTACTAGTGCTTCTTTGGTATCATGAAACATTTCTCAGGAGTCTAACACGAACGGTCACTACGTTTGTGAGTAAGTGATTGTTGTTCATCTCCAAGTGAACATTTTTACCTATGTCATGGTTAGAGCAATTTACTTTTCCATGCAATGATGATGCTGCCTATTTTGTATTAGACCATAACGCCGCGTTAGATTTTTATAGTGCTAGTTCACTGAAACAACAGTCCAGGGGTAGACATGTCTCTTCGTTCAATTATCCGGGCAGATTATCCTTATTCCGAGGCAATCGGTTTTCGCTATAATGTTGCGTGCTCAACATAGAAGCAACAGACATCCTTTCGTCTTTTTATAGGGTGGCTCCCGTGACCCCCGACCCACATGACAATTACATCACCAATGTTAAAACAAACGCTCTAATAAAAAGAATTCCCACCTAAATCAAAAAATGAGACCAATATGATAGTTTTGAAAGTAATTAATCCATAATCACTTTGAAAATGAAAGTTCAATTTCCTTATTCATGTTCAATCTTTATTGGCATGCAAATATAGATTTAATGTTATATTCCGTGACATAATGCATATTAATTCATAATCAAAATAGAATTTTAATTTTAAAATTGATGAAATGTCATTATGTTTGCGTTTATATCTGATTCTTCTCATTAAACATTGAAAGCCTTTATTTGTTTATCCATTCATCATTATATATATCTGGACTTTGTATCTTTCCCATTCTTCAATGGAAAATGAAAGCAAATATTACTCAATAATACACACTGTGAGAGTTTCATGCAAATATCATACGATTTTATTAATACAAGAAGGTTGATATGGTCTGTAATTTGCTATTGTATTTAATTCCTCGCTCGTGTGCACTTGATGTTGTCAAGCAGATTAGATTGAAACAATGTGTGAATCGAATTTGTAATTGTATTGTATTTGTTTAAATCTTGATTTGAATGACTTACCATACATTTTTGTCAAAAGATGCCACTTCATTTACACTTATAGCAATATTCGCTTACTTAAAATTGCATAATTAATTACTACAGTTTGCTACAATATTTGATTTTCTGCTTCAAAATTCTCATAAAATGGATAAATCATATTTACAAAGACAGGGACAAGGTTCTTTGAGGCGAAATTCTTTAAAGCCTCAAACTCCTTTAAGTCGTCGAGATGAGGAAAGTAATAGCAGATCCGAAACTACAGATGAAGCCAAGTCAAAATATGAAAACACGTATAAAATGGAACCAGATAAATTACTTTCGGAAAATCTTATTCTGAGTACTATGAAGCAAGCTGTGAAAGAACTCATTACTGGAGAAAACATGGATTTTCTAGAAAAAGAAGGTCGAGGATTCATTTGTACGAAACTAACAGACGACATCAAACACAGAATCAAAGCAGCATGTGTAAACAATCGCTACAAGTTCATAGTACTGGTTACAATCGTACAGGAAAATGCAACTTTTTCTGTAGGAAGTAGATGTTTATGGAATGACTCGACAGATAATCACATGACAGTTTATATACCATTTGGTGATAGTATTATAGTCTCAACTTGTTATGCTGTATATTTTGAATGATCAGTAAAAAAAATTCTGAAAGTTTATAGTATTTTTTGTATTGATAGAACTAGGTATGTGACATGTGTAAATTCCATCTGATAACGATGAAATTTAAGGAGCAATTACTTTTCATTTCTATGAAATATGGGATATTCATTTATTAAAGAAAAACAGTACAAAAATAATGTTCAGAAAATTTCTCTGAAGTGGTAGGTAATTACAATCTTTAAGAAAACAAATGAGTCGCCATAAAGTATTTTTCATCTGAAGATGGCTGATTACATTCTGAGGAAAGAAAACAACAAAGAAAATAGAACATGATGGTAATTCAAATGTAACTGACCCTGCTATTGTACTGTTCATGTTTATGTGGTCACTCGGTTTGTGGTGATGTGGGGTTCTTTTTGAGTGGAATTGAATCTCTGCAGGTTTTTGTTTTATTGTTTGTTTATACACTGTATATGTATTGTAGCTGGAGATCCAATTATCAAGAATTGAGGCCAGGTTGTCTCCCATTAATAGGTTTAACCCCTCCACAACTGTATGCCTGTCACAAGTCGGGACATGATTTGCCAACGCCATATATATGGCGTGGTCTTGTTTTGTGTTCAGTTGATTGTGTTGAAAGTTGGTTGTCCGCTCTGTTGACACAATTGGGATTGTTGATTACTAGTATCACTAAACTCTCTTTTCATAACTGCGTTCAAAGAAGAAAACTCGCTATCCTTTTAGTGTTTAGAATGTGAGGTTTACCAGAGAAATAGTTGGTATATTGCTTGTAATGTTGCATTATTGCTTTTCACAATCCGAAAACCATGCAATATTATCCTTGAAGCGCAGTACCTCAAGTAATTGGCGGAATCTTCAATTAGTTGAAGACGACCTGTTATACAGTAGAAGTAAACATTTGACAAAAGAAAAATGTTGAATCCTTCATAAGTCGAGCTATAATAATCTACCATCAATGGTAATTACATTACAAATATTTCAGGCTTTGAAAAACATTTATTGTACTCTTGAAGGTTTTACGTGAAGAAGGTTAGGTCAGAAAGTAACAAAGTGATATGTTCTAGCTTTAATTTATCCTTTTTCAAATGTATACAACGGTTGTCGTGTCCGCTATCGCATGGTATAAGTAGTTGCGAGTTCGATTGTCGCTCATGAAAAGTATGCTCGATGGCTGGAAATTTGTTGAAAGTGATATAAAACACACACAATTTTATTCAATCAAAAAATTAATGAATAATGAATGTCTGTTTCTGTAGCTATTTGTGGGAAGTATGACTTCAAGACATGTACTATTAATGAGACAGAGAGAACATGCTGATTACTCTGATCAATTCGAGATATCGATAATAATAAATACGCGAGCAAAATAAATGATAATTGTGTATACCATATATGAAGTTATTATTATTTTTTTATTTATTTATTTTTTATGATTACCTTTTTTTTTAATTGATTGGTGATAATGTGTATATGTGTGTAAAGTGATTTTCTTTTGTGTGTCTAAAACTGTATTACCAATATGTAGTGTTTACGATATACAAATGTATAAAATTATCTATTATACATATAATGTAGGAGGAACATTTAAGTCGTAGATATGTGGAGTGATGAATTGTGACAGGAATGATACAACATATCTGTAAATTAATGACATATGGTTCTTTTTTCCCAATGAAGTTTAATATAACCACTAATTTCCCATTTGAAACCCCGCTATATCTCAACATTTCAAATGAACTTACTTTTCATTTTCTTTGCTTGTATATATACATGTATTTATGTTTTGTTAACTTTCTTTACTTTTTCATCATTGTTGCTATTTCTCCCATTTAATTTTGTGTGTGGATGCTGCGGTGTGTGTTTTGATGTGGGAGTGGGACGGGCTTATCTCTGCTCTTTGCTGTCTTCAAACCTAAAGCCCAATGGGTAATAGTTTGGAAGAATACAGAGCGGCTATAGGCATATTCCATTCTCACACCTGCAGACTGTGTGGACCTTTTGTTATTCGGACTGATACTTATTTGAACATATTTAGAACTAACCTCCGATGCTCTCTCTTTTTTGTCTGCCTTCTCTTGCTCCAGGGTCTAAATCCAAATGTAAATGCATTGTTTTTACTTTTTACACTCCATTTTATACTACTTGTCGGAAATATCGAATCTAATCCTGGTCCACACGAATTATCACAGTCAATTTTGGAAAACAATCATACTGATAGATGTATTTCGTTGTGTAATATTAATATCCGCAGTATTAGAAATAAAATGGAGTTCCTTGAAACCTCTTTGAATGATTTCGATATATTAGTTGTAACTGAAACACACCTTGATAACCAAATAAATGATAGTGACATAACTCTCGATTCGTTTCCGAATATTATCCATCGAAAAGACCGTTCAAATAGTGGTGGTGGGCTCCTCATTTATTCGAAAAATGATATCTCTATAAGTAGGAAATCCGAATTAGAAAACAATCTTGACGAAACTATCTGGGTTGAAATACGATCCAAAGGTCAATCTTTTTTACTATGCAACACATATAGATCTCCGTGTACAGATATTGATTACTGGACACGATTAACATACGCAATAGAGTTGGCCCTTCAGGTAAATGAAAACATCATTATCACGGGCGATCTGAATTCAAATCTATTGTGTTCAAATAACAACAAACTTATTGACCTTGTGAATATTTTTAATCTTAAGAATGTGATTGACAAACCTACCAGGATAAGTGGTAATACTAGTACTTTATTAGACCCCATTATTCTAAGCGATACCTTGAACTGTAATTATTCTGATGTACTTAAAATACCAAGACATATAAGCGACCACGATGCAGCAATTGCATTCATTAAATGCCCAAAAGCTACATCGAAATCATTTACAAGAGAAATCTGGTTGTATGACCAAACTGATTTTGTTAGATTTAATCATATGCTAACTGATATAAATTGGAATGAAAAACTTTGCAATTTTGATGATGTAGATGATATGTGTGAAGAATTTTCAAAAACTTTCCTTCAAATCTCAAGTGCATGTATCCCTTCAAAAACAATATTGATACGCGAAAAAGACAAACCATGGTTCAGTAACGAAATACGAAAAGAAATCCGCATACGTGACCGGATTAGGAAAAAATTATTAAAATCTCAAAATGAAAACAACATTATTAAATATAAAAAACAAAGAAATAAGGTAAATAATATGAAAAAAATAGCAAAGGAGAAATTTGAAAATAATTTAGACAACTTTTTATTAAATAACTCTTCAAACCCCAAAATGTATTGGAAAATAATGAAGATGTTAATCAAATCTAACAAAGGAAATTATTGTATACCCCCACTCCGAAATTCAATCAATGATCAAAATATTGATGATATTGCTTATGACGATTCGGACAAATGCGAGTTATTGAATAAATATTTTAGCTCAATATCAAAACTGGACGAAGAAAATGTTACTCTCCCACAGTTTGACTCAAAAACAAATAATATTATTCACGAAATACATATAACAGAGAACGAAATTATTGATGTTATTCAAATTCTTGACCCAAACAAAGCAACAGGACCAGACAAAATAAGTAATAAAATGCTTAAAATTTCTCCTGAGAAAATTGCAAAGCCCCTTCTAATAATATTTAATAAATCTTTACAACAGAGCAAATATCCTTCTAATTGGAAGAGTGCTCATGTTGTTGCAATTTTCAAAAAGGGTGACACATCCCTACCCTCCAATTATCGCCCGATATCTTTAATAAGTTGTGTAGGTAAATTAATGGAACGAATAGTTTATAAGCATGTTTACAATCATCTTGTTAATAACAATCTCATATATAAATACCAATCGGGGTTTTTGCCAAAACATTCCACTGTCCATCAACTATTAGAACTATACAATTCGATCCTAAACTCTCTAGAAAAAAAAGAATTTAGCTGCTTCGTCTTTTGCGATTTTTCTAAAGCTTTCGACAAGGTTTGGCATAAAGGTCTTATTCACAAAATGAATTCATACGGAATTCAAGGAAAGTTAATAAAATGGTTCGAAAACTATCTGTTCAAAAGAAGACAAAAAGTAATTAATAAAAACTCTTGGTCAAGTTTCGAACCTGTCTCAGCTGGTGTACCCCAAGGGTCGGTATTGGGTCCCCTCATGTTTCTAATATACATAAATGATATAGGAGAAAAACTTATATCGTTGAGTAGATTATTTGCTGACGACACATCACTCGGATATTCTAGTCAAAGTGTTGATCAAATAAAAACTGTAATCAATCATGATCTACTCGAACTAAATGCCTGGTCTAGTAAATGGCTAATGTCATTCAATCCCGAAAAAACAGAAATCTTGTTTTTCTCCAATACCGGTAACATAGACAACATCGAATTTTCTTTTAATGGCAAAAGTATCCCTTTATCTACTAGCCATAAGCATCTGGGAGTTATCCTCTCTCAAAATGCAAAATGGAATGAACATTTAGAAAATATGATAACAAATATAACCAAACATTTAGGTATATTACGGAAATTAAAATTCAGTCTAAATAGATCCAACTTAGAAAAAATGTATTTAGTCTACATTCGCCCCCTTTTTGAATACGCTTGTGAAGTCTGGGATAATTGCGGAATTGGCTATTCAGACAAATTAGAAAAACTTCAATTAGACGCTGCCAGAATTGTAACAGGTTTACCCATTTTTACAAAATCGGAGTATTTATATGCTGAGACAGGTTGGGAAACACTATCAGAGCGGAGATACCGCAGAAAACTCCAATTATTTTTTAATATAAAATGTGGAATGGCACCTGAATACTTGCGTTATCTAGTTCCCCCAACTATTCAGAGTACTACTATATACCCTTTGCGAAATGGTGATAATTTAATAGTTCCTTTCTGTAGACTCTCTATAACCAATTCGTCATTTATTCCTTCCACAGTTAAAGAATGGAATAAACTTGACATTGCAATCAGAAAATTAGATTCATTATCCAAATTCAAAAACGCTATTCGTCTTAACAGCCAACCAAATAAGATCTCAGTTCCCAAACTTTATTACTATGGCCCTAGAAAGTTAAACGTGATCCTAACACAAATTAGATGTACAGCTTCTTTCCTCAACCACGATCTACATAAGGTTCATATTTTATCTAGCCCAGCGTGTAGCTGCGGTGCCCCCCAAGAAGATGCGAACCACTTCTTTTGTGTTTGTACCAAATATTCTTTAATAAGAAATGAACTGTTTCTCAGCATAAGCGATTTGTCTCAATCGATCAATACTTCACTTCTCACTTCAGGAAGTGAAACCTTAAGCTATGCAGATAATTGCTTTATTTTTTATTCAGTTTTCCGATTCATAAAAAGGTCTAAACGATTTCTAATCGTTTAATGTACTAACCAAACATTATCCAGCATCCATACACACACACACACATACTTTTTCTTCATTTCTTTTTACTCGTTTACTATTTTCAGCTATATTATATGATAAAATTGTATTTTTCTTGTTTTCTTGTGCATTCTCAATATAATGTAATAATGATTGTAAATATAGGAGAAGACTCCATAAGTTGGTAAAACTTGTGTCTGATCCTCTTTGTATCATTGATCAAATAAAATAATTATAAACTAAAACTAAAAAAAAATCAACTCGCGGATTTGTTTTGTGGAAATTCATAATGTCTGAGCTTGGTTCTTTATGCATAACATTTGCGAATCGCCCCATCCGTACTTGAGAGACCCCATGGATTTCACAATAAAGAATGACTGTCTTTGTGGAATCGTAACACATCGAACAATGTAAGATTTATAACGCTGATATTCTTATGTGTGTGTATATAGTCCCCAATATCCCAAAGTTATATGTATGGATCTTTTATTTGAATTATCTCTTTGTACAGTAACATGCTCTTTTCAAAAATATACATTTTCATATAATTGGAGTTTATTTGAATATTGAGCGTACCTGATGAAAGCCATTCCAGGAACGCGTCGTGCGCAGTAAGTTGATATCTACGTTTTTATTGTATCCAATCAACCTAGATGATTGATTGATTGATTGATTGATTGATTGATTGATTGATTGATTGATTGATTGATTGATTGATTGATTGATTGATTGATTGATTGATTGATTGATTGATTGATTGATTGATTGATTGATTGATTGATTGATTGATTGATTGATTGATTGATTGATTGATTGATTGATTGATTGATTGATTGATTGATTGATTGATTGATTGATTGATTGATTGATTGATTGATTGATTGATTGATTGATTGATTGATTGATTGATTGATTGATTGATTGATTGATTGATTGATTGATTGATTGATTGATTGATTGATTGATTGATTGATTGATTGATTGATTGATACACCAACTTTAGCAGTATTTCGCTTCGGTTATGTCGTGGTGTCTAAATCAGTGTGTTTGGTTTATGATTGTATTATGTTTGTAGTGTTCCCTATGACATTTTAGCATCACTTTCAAGCGCCATGTTGCTCCCATAATTAAAGTGTATATGCCCTTGTTCAGTTAGGGAAATTAACATTATTTCACTTCAAAAGTACTTCCATTGTCATAATAGAATTGAAAGCAATATACATGTATATAATGTTATATTCTACATTTACATTGTTAAACGAACATAAATCATTTATGTGCTAAAATGCTTTGTTCTTTATATAGTACACATAACTGAGCACACACAATAAGCATACATTTCTCTCTTTTGTGGTTCATTTTAATAAAACAAATGAAGTGTATTGCACACTGAAAGGCGTGGTGACAATGCTTATCTATTACACAAATAATTTACAATTACTTCTAGCCCATCACTACCAGCTAACATATGTTCCTCATAAAACAAAAATATCATACGAATCGGACTTTGGCTTTTATATCAGACCAGTGAGGACTGCACCTAATATCTAGTGTACATACAATCAAATTACAGTGTTGCAAATATTGTGAACAGAAAAAGCAAAAACAAAAAACAACAGTATCCATTTTTAGACTAAACCTCCGAGTGAAGCGCTTGTTTTTGTGTACTGGTCATTGCCCAATCCTCGATAACTTAAATCTTGTGCAGAATGGTCTTAAATACTGACCACCAAAACCGGTTTGCATCTATAGTATATCATACAATAGTAAAACTCAATCCAAAAATCATTACGCAAACCGCACATAAATTCATTTAACATCGATGATATCTGACAGTTAATACAACTGCCCTCATATTTTCATTCTGTTGTGTCCTGAATTAATAAAAATAACACACAAATGCCCCTTCCCCCGATTGCACAAATAGCAGGTCTTACTGAATTTCTAGGGAATACACTAGTTCGTAAATGTGTGATTGTTTCATACTCTCTCTCTCTCTCTCTCTCTCTCTCTCTCTCTCTCTCTCTCTCTTTATATGTGTGTATGCTGACTTTTGAACCCTGTGATGGGTCATAAAAACAAATTTGACCAGATATTTAACTAGAAGCTAAAAGTGGAAAGTACAGGGGTTAAGATTCTAAAAATGTTGAAATTATCACAATACTTCGTTATTATAGCTTAATCCTAAACAGATCAGTGTGTCAAACTTTATTACATTTTATCAATAAAGTTGATATTTTTCATATTTAATGGTTTTTGCAATACATGTTGTATATCTACTAAATAAAAATTTACCTGTTAAACAGTTTATATACATACAGAAGATCCATCAAAACAAATTTAAGCTAGAAGCTCAGTTGAGCCTGTATCGTTCACCTGGTTATTCATATACAGTATTATTAGCATTGTTCCTTTTTAGACTGATTGTATCTCTGAAACAGTAAAGGCTATAACTAATCTGTTGGAAAATTTCAGACATTTTTATAAAAGGTATTTAATGAAAAAAAACTGCATATAAATAACAAAAGATAAAATAAAATTAGTTATCATTTTGATTGTTAGTCCATTTTGACTCGATTTGATCGTTTGTATCTCGGAGGGTTCAGGTGATGGTGCTTAACGCCACTTTCAACAATATTACGATCTATTTGGCAGTTTGTTGTCAAACATGATTACACCACGTGCACACTAAATTAGATATTAGTCTTTAATTAGATTGGGTTTTTTTCACGGGTAAGTAAACATATATTCAGAACAAACAAATGGACGGTTGAACCCTACACATTGATTATTATCATATAATCTTTAACTTTCACATTAAAAACAAAGCAACTTAACAGTTTTAATGGCGTGTAAAGCGTAAATTAATATACCGAATGATTTTCAAAGTTCCGACTGAGTGTATACAAATGTACATACTTCAAGACACAAAAAAATGTACATACTTCAAGACACAAAAATGGAAACACGTGTCCCAAAACTTAGTAGATTTACTAATATCGTAAAGTTAGTGATTAAAGCTTCCACGGCTGTGAAACGAGATGGTCAAAGCAGCAGAACGGAAACAACCGAAGATCCAACGACCAGGTACGAAAGTACGTACAAAATGGAGCCCGACAATCAGATTTCTACTACCACTGTGAATAATATTATGAATAGCGCATTGCTGGAAATGGTTTCTGGTGAAAGAGAAGATTTTTTGGATTCTAAAGGTCGTGGTTTTATATGCAAAAGATTAAGTGACGATATAAAACAGAGAATTAAGGCGGAGTATTACAATAGTCGCTTCAGGATAATTGTACAGGTGTCAATCGTACAAGACAAAGGGACTATTTCTCTCGGAAGCCGCTGTTTGTGGAATAACTCGACCGATTTTCACACCACTGTAACTATTCGCTTTGGAGACAGTGTAATAGTTGCTACCTGTTATATGCTATATTATGAATAATTTGATATTTTTTGTGATTATATTTGTTAACAAAACAAACGAATGTATGTGAAAATAATATTAATAATAATGATAATAATTCATATTAAAAAAAATTTAAATAGATGACATTATTTCGTAAAACTACGAGACTTAATGTTAATTGTAAATCAGATATCTACTCAAGTTGCTACACACACTGTTTTAAAAATAATAGTTATTACTTGTATATATATGATATATTTCATTTGTTTAATGTAATGTTTACAAATAAACATCAAATTCAATATGTTGTTATTAAAAATAACTATTTTTTCTGTGGGTTTGGGAAAGAGGTCATCAAGATAAGTCCCTATGGACGTAACACGACACTTGTATCCTTTGAAGAACATTTTCGTTGAGACTCGTATTATCTTTAATTTTCTTTGATCTCTTTATTTTTTCAATTTTAGTTCGATTTCACATTTTATTTTCATGTCTATTTTATTACATATTTACTATTACTGTTCGCGATCATGTATCTTAAAACAATATTATCATCATGTAATCAAATATGCATGGCCATCCAAAGTTTGTACATGCAGAGTGTATAGGATAAACAGTTGATTAGTTCTTTCGAGGAAGATTATTCACAAAACAACTATATTCCACATGGTTCAGTTCATGTGTTGAAATCACGTTGTGTGGATGTGCTGCTTTGTATGTCTAGTGGATGTGGTAACCATGGTATTTCTGGTTGACATAACAAGATAACTAAATGAACACCACTGATTATTCATGAACATTTGGGTTTAAAAGTATTTTCTGGGAATAAATGTTATGCAGTCATTTTATCCAGATTCAAGTTCCAGCAATAGTCAGTGTTCACTATTGTAGTTTCCAAACATTTCTGATGAAAACGACAATTAAAATTTTTCAATAATTTACACGACGAGTACCACATGTGGAGCAGGAACCACTACCCCGTTCAGAGCTCCTGGATTCACCCCCGTTTTCAGTGGGATTAATGTTTCTTTAGTTTTCTGTGTAGTGTTTTATAGCCGGATCATTGTTTGTCCTTTTTCATTTGGCCATTGCATTGTCCCATGACATTCTTTGATTTACGACTTCTGGCTAACCCCCCCCCCCTTTGGTATCTTCAAGCTTTTCTTTCAAGCATTGTAGAGGGTCATGATTGTGAGAAAAAAACCCGTAGATATCTAATTTAGTGTCCACGACAAGTTTCTGGAAAAACCTTGATCTCGTAGATTAAGATTTACAAAGATTGGAAAGCTGAATAAATCAAAGTCTTTATGAGCAAGTAAACCAAAGTACCTAGGCATTATAGTCAACATCGACAGCTGTTACTTATTCGTGAGGGAGAAAGCATGATAGCCAACATCGACAGATGTTACCTATTCGTGAGGGAGAAAGCATGATAGCCAACATCGACAGTTGTTACCTATTCGTGAGGGAGAAAGCATGATATACAGCCAACATCGACAGCTGTTACTTATTCGTGAGGGAGATTTAATCAATTACATTAATTAGTAAGCAGTTTTATAAACGGTTCAGTTATTCTGATGTGAGTTTTTTTTAAACATATCATCGGTTCAGTTGTGCGATTCATTCCAGTACAGATTGATTGATTGATTAACTAAGGGAACGACCATTTAACTTGAAGGGGGGGGGGGGGGGGGGGGGAGGGTTATGTTTTTTTTCTAAACAAAATATTCTGATTCCCAATGTTGGTGAAAAAAATATTCTGATTATGGTGGAGGAAAAAAAAAATAATCTGATTCAGAGTTTTTGCCATATAACCTTAAGCTGAATTCTGGAGATAAAAAAAAATATTCTAACTCTCGTGTTATCCGAAAAAAAATTCTGAACGAAACAAAAAACCATAACCCCCCCTTCAAGTTAAATGGTCGGTCCCTAATACATGTAGCAGAAACTATTTATCCGAGTTCACCCTCGACTTTAAGTGGGGTTCGTGTTGCGCAATCTTTAGTTTTCTGTGTAGTGTTTTGTAGATCATTGTTCTTCTTTTTGTTCCTTTTCTTTTACCATTGTATTGTACTTCTCTAAACTTCAAACTTCAAACTTCATAACAGTAGTTCAGCTATATCAATGCAGGTCGGTGGTTTTCTCTGGATACTCCGGTTTCCTCCACCAATAAAACCACCACGATATAACCAAAATATTGTTGAAAGAAAGTGGCGTTAAACAACATAAATAAAGCCTAACAAACCTCAGGCATTTGTAGCATAAATCAATGTTTGCTATCCTACTTAGGCTATTTGGTTTTCTTGCTCCCACGACTGACTTTGTTTGACTTTCCCATAAGCAATCAGTTTCAGATTTAAATGATTATTGTATTTTTTTGTTCTTTGGCGATACACTAACATCTAATAACATTCGGTATGGGGTCACGTCAGGGTTCATGTTTTCATCCGACCAATCATCGATAAGACAACTAAATCTTTAAATATCAAAATCTAGTATTCGACACGAGCTGGATTGCCGGGTTGTTCAATATATTTAACTATCTTGCATATGATTGGACGGTCAAAAGTGAACGAAAGGTTACATAGCTTGACCAAAAAAACGGGATGTTGTTAGATGTTAGTGTATCGTCAAAGAATAAGGACGAGAAAAGAAACAAAAAAAGATACAACAAACATCTCATTTTAATTTGATTGTCCCATCTGTTGATTTTGAGCTTACATGAATAAAGGGGAAAACAAAAAATACCATACTGTCCGAATAGTCCAAAATTCCGTCTGAAAATCATAGAAAGAGGCAAAATTCGATACCCCCGACATATATATACATGACCGTTTACTTTCCTGGCTTGGTAACAGGCACGTCAATAAAACGTGGCGGGGTCAAAATAGTTTAATGGGCCCGAACATTCCAATTGTGAGTAAAATGTCAACCCTCACACATACCTGGGAGAACAACGTTATTGTAAAGAACGTCCTAATCTTGAACATTATATACATAACATATTTAATCTTCCTGACACAGAAGCTGCCATATGTATAATATTACTTCTATTAAAGAGAGGTGATGGCTTCAACCATCATTACACAATGTCATCGTAAGACATAATAGAGAAACAATTGTCAACTTTGAACGAAAATCTAATTGCTAATTACATCTTTCACCATATGTACCCAAGTGACGAATATTTTTCCACAAAATGTGGACAGCTTCTTTTTTTCCTAAAATTTCCCGATATAAGGATGTCTTTATACAAGTTAAGCAAATCTATGACTTCCTTTGTTGTGTCAGGAAATTTCATTTATCCAATTTAACCCGATTATCCAAGTCGAAACAATTGTTTGCATCCATTCTACTTAAACATTATTATAATTTACATTCATCTGAAACTGGTCAAAATTATCTCCCTTCCTTCAAATTTCAAATAAGCTTTTATTTACAGTCGGCAAGACATATAAACAATACAACAGGGGCGTAGTTGAGGCTTAATAGTGTGCACGCCATAATTCTTGAGAGGGGGAGGGGGTTTGGGATTTTTTTTTTACGAGATGCAAAATGGTGCGATCTGGGGCCATTTCAGGGTTTCATATAACATAGAATCGAGCAGAATTTTAATGACTTTTGATAGACAAAAATTTCGTAAAATTGTCCAAAATCTGCCCTTCGTGTCTTAGCAGATGCGAACACCTCCATTGCTTTGTACAATTCCACTTCAAAATCTCGGTTAATATGCATCAATCCAAGGGAAGATAGCCTGTCATTCTTCATGGTCAACCTGACATAAGTTTTCAAACGTCTCAGTACACTAAATGACATTTCAGCAGTAGCGCTTGCTACTGGCATGGTTAACAAAACACATAGTTTTATTAATATTGTATCTATAGAAGGATAGAGAACTGGATTTGCAGAATCAAGTGTGGTACAAAGTGTTGTTGGCAAATCATTACGTTTAGTAATGACCCAGTGGGTTCGCCATCTGGCTACTTCTCTCCTGAAATCCTCTAATGACAAATAAATGTCAGCCTGATATGCCTCGTATATTGTAGCAACATGATCATCAGTTAATTTGTCTACAGCACGGAGCAATAGGTGCTGTGCATGGAAGCGGTTTTCCGATTTAAGGAGACGTGATTCAAGTTCGTAATCAAATTGTCCAAAAATTAATAGTACAAAGAAATTCGCCAATACTGTTTTGGCGTTTCCGCGGAGTGATTGACTCTGGTAGTCTGTCTACAACATCGCCTGGGCATACTATCAGTTATATCAAAAGATTTGGCTGAATTAAGTGCAGACTGATACAACTCATCCTAAACCGATTCGTCCTGTCGTTCAGCTCTTAGCATTTCAATCACGGTCTTGGATTCTTTGATTGCTTCAAGAAGGTCACTTTCGTTATCTTGGAGGAATGTTGACAGATAAACAGTGCTATGTAAAATATGTTACGCTACTACCAAAGCTATGATAAACTGAAACCGCATGGTGGATACAAGAAACTTTGTCATCGCCTTGGTTTTGTAAGCGTTCTAACGCATTGACCACAACTGGATATTGACGTCTTAAAGGTATACATTTGCGTCCGCTCGACTTGTCCAACACATAATTACCATACAACAGTTAATAGTAGGTCTTATTAGCGATATATTAATTAGACTGCTAAAAGTAACAATACATTTTTTTTTCATTCTTTTTTAGCCTGTCGATGTGCACGCCATGGCGTGACAGCGTATATGCAGCTACGCCTCTGTCGGATATTTTATTTTTATCTAATAATAGGACAAATATAGGATATGTTTGTAAATAGAGTTGGACAAATATAGAATATAGGACAAACTGCACCGAGAGAGCTCCCCTTATATCCGGCACCTGGAGACGAGCTGAGCAGCTCTGTGAGTTTGAACCTTCTGCTTCTTCTTCTATTAGTGTGCATGATTCCTCTGGAAAATTTTCGCACAATTGACTATGTACACGTGAGGGAGGGCCGGTTAGTGTATTAACAAAAATTTACAGGTGCAGGATAAAACGAGCTGGTTAAAAACATCTGAGGCTGGTCTAGTGGAAGCTGGAAGCAATCCCTCCCTTGAAAGCCTCTAGGGATTGCATTCTTGTAATATCTGATGGAAGACTGTTCCAGAGTCTGACGGTAGACGGGAAGAAGGAGTTCTTATAAGAGTTGACACTTGTGAATGGTACTAGGAACCTCATATTATTTCCTCTTGTTCTTACACTGGTTG
This sequence comes from Bathymodiolus brooksi, assembly GCA_963680875.1. Classification (NCBI taxonomy): domain Eukaryota; kingdom Metazoa; phylum Mollusca; class Bivalvia; order Mytilida; family Modiolidae; genus Bathymodiolus; species Bathymodiolus brooksi. The sequence continues at coordinate 26,594,071 of OY804581.1, read as the reverse complement.
GTTGTAAATAAGGTGCTGATGGTATTGCGACCAGTTGATGGATAACTCGGTATATCATGGTGACTTTGGATTGTTGTCGACGGGTGATGAGGTTGTCCCACTTAAGTTGGTGAAGCATAGATGATACACTGCTTGTTCTTCTATAGTCACCGAGTGTGAAGTGTGCCGCTCTTCGTTGTACCGCTTCGATTTTACTGATGTTTGTTTGTGTCCACGGGTCCCACACAGTGGCCGCGTATTCTAGCTGTGGTCTTACTAATGTCTTATAGCATGTTGATTTGACATCAGCTGGACACGATGATAGGTTCCTACGTAGGAAAGCTGTGGTATTGTTTGCCTTCTTAGTCATGATGTCAATATGACTGCTCCATGATAGTGTGTTATCGATGGTAACTCCAAGGTATTTTGCTCTGTTAGTTTCATGTAATACCTGGCCATGGATGGTATATTTGGCATCTATGATCTTTTTCCTTTTCGTGATTCTGATGACTTCACATTTGTCAGGATTAAACGACATCAACCAGTCTTTCTCCCACTGCTGTAAAGTGTCAATGTTGTTTTGTAATGACACTGCATCATCCGTAGTCTTGATGGTACGATACAACAGACAGTCGTCAGCAAAAAGTCTGCCGGTGGTATTAACGTTAGATAACAGGTCGTTTATGTAAACCAGGAACAGCAGTGGGCCAATTACTGTCCCCTGAGGTACACCTGATGATACTGGTGCTGAGCTGGATTTGGCTCCATCTAATATTACCTGCCGGTCTCTGTTTGCCAAGAAACTTTTAATCCATGCCAAGGTGTTACCACGGATTCCATAGTGATGTAGCTTCGCCGCCAGTCTCTCGTGTGGGACTTTATCAAATGCCTTGCTGAAATCGACTAGAATGGCATCAATCTGACTTTTGGAATTTAGTCCTGCAGCAAGGTCTTGTATGGTCAAAATCAGCTGGCTTTCGCACGATCTTTTTTTTCTGAAACCATGTTGTTTATCAGACAGTATGTTATGGCTCTCACAGAATTTCATTAGATGGCTGAATATTATGTGTTCCAAGGTCTTACAACAAACTGATGTCAATGATACCGGCCTGTAGTTTGAAGGTTTGCTTTTGTCTCCCTTCTTAAAAATCGGTGTTACATGAGCCGTTTTCCAGTCATCTGGTACTGTGCCCCTTTCTAGTGATGTTTGAAAGATTAGGGTCAGTGATGGTGTTATAGATGTTGCCATTTCTCTCAAGAAGCGTGTGGACAGTTGGTCTGGTCCCATAGCCTTGTGTGGATTGAGGTTGAGAAGTAGTTTCAGAACGCCTTCTTTTCCAACTATTATATTCGGTGCATCTGGTGTCTTACTAGTGCCCAAGTTTGGGATGGTGCTCGTGTTTTCCTTAGTAAAGACAGAGGAGAATTGTTCGTTCAAAAGCTCTGCTTTCTCTGATGCATCTGCGTATGTTTTTCCGTTTTTTTCTCAATGGGAACCTTCACCAATGACCAGCGTTGAACATTCCATACAGGGCATGGATATCAAATAAATATAATTATCAGTATAATAAATCAATAAAATCAAATAAATCAATAAAATCTTTGACTTTGACTTTATACACTACGAATGACAATTTGAAAATAATGCCATGACGAGCGCGATTTTTGTTTATGTATATAGCGAACGCGGACCTCGACGAAGACACCAACAAAAAATGGTTAAATCCATTACGCGATCATCGGTGAAATAATTATGTGTTTCTTCAGCGAGTTTTACGATAATTTTCCATACGATTCTGTGAAAACTAGTTGCAAATTGCATGAACAAATATTCATTAGATATTCACCCATCAGAACAACGTCGCTCCAGTCAAAATATATCGACATTAAATGTTGATCCGACCAATTTGTCATTGCAGCTATCCAAAAAATTTCTTTTGCCATTGTTTTGTTGCTTTTCTAAAGAAAAAGGTTAGAAACGATTTCTCTGTGTCTAATTTTTTCTGTTGTCTTTTTGTAATGGGATGAAGTCAACGCTACCAATGACTTCATCTTTTCGTGATTTATTCATTGGGTTTTTTTTTAAATTAAAATTTATCTGGTTTGCCGAGAATCTAATATGTTGGGCGCAATTACCTACATACTGACATATTAGATAGTAGAAATTAAGATTAAAGATCTCTTTGAATACAGTTTATTTCATTTTTGTTTCAAATCGACTTTGTCCGTGCCAACATCACCATAATATTTTCTTTTAACGTGTAAAATGCGAAAGTCACGACACACATGCAACATTGAGAGAGTAATGGAAATTCTATCATACCCGACGGTTTCATTGAGTGCATGATCAGTTTTGACCCAAACAAGTCATACACCGTTGCATAATTTCTGTGTTTTTGTTGGATTTGATCATGAGCCATCAATGCTTTTCATATTTTTGTGATTTATTTGGAAACAAAATGCCTACAGTGAAAAGATAGTTTCATCTAAAGTAACTTGTTCTCGCCGTGATTTTGCTGAAAAATTGCTCCTTTGGCGATAAACAACAATCACTCACTCGCTCAAATATTTCGTAGGATTTCGTTTCTATTTTTAAGAGTAGTGGCTGTCCCGACGTGAGTAAGCGATTGTTGGTTGCTCAACGATTTATCTACAGAATTTGTAAATAACGGTACCACTTAATATGTGCATTTGTACTTCTATACCTATGTATATGGCCTATTGAGAAAAAAAGATATATATATATATATATATATTAGTATTCGTGCCAAGCATGCATATTTGCAGTGTTAGTATAGTGACGTTTACAAGAAAAGTAGCCAGCCACATGATGATTAGAGGTTAGGGTAATGGTGTTTAATGCCACTTTTTTTTTATGTGAAATATTTACAATCCAATACAGCAATTATAACATAAATTAAAATAAAATGTGGCGATCTGCCATGGGACAACCTCACTGAAGAAGATAACACCGATTACCTAGTTGCTGTTGGGACGGGGCTCACAGTATGGCCCATTTTCAAGGTATCAGCCCCCCTCCTTACACACACACACACACGTTCTCTGCCATTTGAACCTTGTTTGATGTTACCCTATTGTACCGGTTGCGAAGAGGCCCCATAACAGTTCAAGCTTCATGGCCCCAAAATTGTAGGTCCATCACTGTATATTAACATAGACCTTGCATTTAAACTCCAGTTTATGGTCCCAAACTTTTCGTATGTGGCTAGGGGTTATAAACTGGGGGTTTGAATGCAAGATCTAGTATCGAAGCGTGATCAGTCATGGGTTACAGGCGATGCAATTTTACATACTTTAATTATTCCCCAATTCGGAAAAAATACAACATGTGCTTTGCATGAATTATTTGTACATTACAAAAAAGGGTGCACTCGACTCGCAGCCGCAAGTGATAAAGTTTACCAGTTGCTTGCCAAGGGTCGGTGGTTCTCTCCGGGTACTCCGGCTTCCTCCACCACTAAAACTGGTCGCCATGATATAGCTGAAATATTGCTGAAAGTGGCGTTAAACACCAAAATTCAAATTCAAATTCATTCACCACTACGGCGTGGGTTCGCACTCCACTTTATAAATTACAAAAGAGGGTGCACTCGACTCTCAGCTGCAAGTGATAAAGTTTACCAATTGTTTGCCCATGATCGGTGGTTCTCTCCGGGTAATCCGGCTTTTTCCACCACTAAAACTGGTCGCCATGATATAACAGAAATATTGCTGAAAGTGACGTTAAACACCAAAAATCAAAAATCAATTAAAATCAAAAACCATTCTCTTAAATAAACAATGTTCACTCATTCTATACATATCGAAATAAGACAAACAGATTTTTAAACGCTAACATCAATTTTATATAATACAACACAAACATTAAGTACATTAGGTGACATATGAAGCACGATAGCCTTTACAATCAAATATTAATAAAATGTACATGGGTATATTTTTTAATAAAAACTGAGGAAATTCTGCCTTAAAAACTAGAGAAAAACCTTATTATGGGAAAAACTCTAGAACAGCATTAGTTTCCTCAATTCCATTAAACATTATGGAGCATGTAATCGCTGACCTGGTTCTCATTTTCAGACTTCAAAATTTTACACAAGAAGTCGAAATATATTATATAGGCAGTGTATATTGGTTGTCCCTTCCCTATTTGAAATTGAATAATGATGTGAAACAATTTTGTACTTGTGTGAATAAAATAAAACAAACTATCATAGATTTATTTTTAATAGTGGCAGTGATTTTGGATGGAAAGGTTGGGATTTCACACATATCTTGATAGTGAACCAATGAAAGTTCATTACAGGAACATTTGAATCAATGGTTTCTGGGGAGATTTTAATGTGATTTTGCATAATCAGTATAAATCGAGGGAAAGAAAATTTAAATAGAATAACCAAGAAGATATGTTGAAGTTGAACTACTCATTATCCTGAACAAAATATCTCACAGTAAACCCGGAATATATGTGTCATAGAACTGATGTTCAAATTTGAGCTCATTATAACTTAAAATAAGGTAGTAATGGACAAATGAAAAAATTAAGATTTTTACAAAAGGTAGTAATGGACAAATGAAAAAATTAAGATTTTTACAAATGGTGTATGTCTTGTAAGTACCATATCAACCAAGTTTGATTTAATTTGGTTCAGTGGCATTGGTAGAGAAAATTAAATTATTATAAAACATTATACAAAACATATGTTGAAACTGTGGGAAGATTTATTTACATAAAATACTAGGGAATACTTATGCTGAACATTGTGGGAAGATTGATTTGATAAACAAATTACTTTGAATACTTTATGTTGAACACTGTGGGAAGATTTATTTACACAAAATACTGAGGAATACTTCATGTTGAACACTGCGGGAAGATTTCTTTCCACAAATTACTGGGAAATACTGTATGTTGAACACTGTGAGAAGATTTATTTACACAAAATATTGGGAAATATTTTAAGTTGAACACTGGGAATATTTATTTACATAAAATACTGGGAAATACGTTATGTTGAGCACTGTGGGAAGATTTATTTACATAAAATACAGAGGAATATTGTATGTTGAGCGATGTGGGAAGATTTATTTACACAAAATACTGAGGAATATTGTATGTTGAGCACGGTGGGAAGATTATTTACACAAAATACTGGGGATTACTTTATTTTGAACACTGTGGGAAGATTTATTTACACAAAATACTGAGGAATACTTTATGTTGAACACTGTGGGGAGATTTATTTACACAAAATACTGTATGTTGAACACAGTGGAAAGCTTTATTTACACAAAATACTGAGGAATACTTCTTGTTGAACACTGTGGGAATATTTATTTACATAAAATACTTGGAAATAGGTTGTATTGAACACTGTGAGAAGATTTATTTACACAAAATACTGGGAAATACTTTATGTTGAGCACTGTGGGAATATTTATTTACACAAAATACTGGGAATTACTTTATGTTGAACACTGTGGGAAGATGTATTTACACAAAATACCGAAGAATACTGTATGTTGAGTACTATCGGAAGATTTATTTACAACAAATACTGGGGATTACTTCATCTTGAACACTATGGGAAGATTTATTTACACAAAATACTGGATATTACTTTATGTTCAACACTGTGGGAAGATTATTTACACAAAATAGTTGGTAATACTTTATTTTGAACACTGTGGGAAGATTTATTTACATGAAATTCTGGGAAATACTTTATATTGAACACTGGGAAGATATATTTACACAAAATACTGAGGAATACTTTATGTTGAACACTGTGGCAATATTTATTTACACAAAATACTGAGGAATTACTTTATGTTGAGCACTGTGGAAAAATTTATTTACAGAAAATACTGGGGATTACTTTATGTTGAACACTGTGGGAAGATTTGTTTACACAAAATACTGAGGAATAATGTATGTTGAGCACTGTGGGAAGATTTATTTACACAAAATACTGAGGAATACTGTATGTTGAGCACTGTGGGAAGATGTTTTTACACAACATACTGGGGATTACTTTATGTTGAGCACTATGGGAAGATTTATTTACACAAAATACTGAGGAATACTGTATGTTGAGCACTGTGGGAAGCTTTATTTACACACAATACTGGGGATTACATTATGTTGAGCACTGTAGGGAAGATTTATTTACACTAAATACTGAGGAATACTTTATGTTGAACACTGTGGGCAGATTTATTTACACAAAATACTGAGGAATACTTCTTGTTGAACACTGTGGTAATATTTATTTACACAAAATAATGGGGATTACTTTATGGTGAGCACTGTGAGAAGATTTATTTACACAAAATACTGAAGAATATTGTATTTTGAGCACTGTGAGAAGATTTATTTACACAAAATACTGAGGAATACTTTATGTTGAGCACTGTGGGAAGATTTATTTACACAAAATACTGAGGAATACCTTATGTTGAGCACTGTGGGAAGATTTTTTTACACAACATACTGAGGAATACTGTATGTTGAGCACTGTGAGACGATTTATTTACACAAAATACTGGGGATTACTTCTTGTTGAACATTGGGAATATTTATTTACATAAAATACTGGGAAATACTTTATGTTGGAACACTGGGAAAATTTATTAACACAAAATACTGGGGATTACTTTATGTTCAACACTGTGGGAAGATTTATTTACACAAAATACTGAGGAATACTGTATGTTGAACACTGTGGGAAGATTTATTTACACAAAATACAGAGGAATAATGTATGTGTGAGCACTGTGGGAAGATTTAATTTACACAAAATACTGAGGAATACTGTATGTTGAACACTGGGAAAATTTACTTACACAAAATACTGAGGAATACTTTATGTTGAACACTGTGAGAAGATTTATTTACACAAAATACTGAGGAATACTGTATGTTGAGCACTGTAGGAAGATTTATTTACACAAAATACTTGGGATTACTTCTTGTTGAACACTGTTGGAATATTTATTTACATAAAATACTTGGAAATACTTTATGTTGACCAATGTGGGAATATTTATTTACACAAAATACTGAGGAATACTTTATGTTGAGCACTGTGGGAAGATTTATTTCCACAAAATACTGAGGAATAATGTATGTTGAGCACTGTAGGAAGATTTATTTCCACAAAATACTGAGGAATACTGTATGTTGAGCACTGTGGGAAGATTTATTTACACAAAATACTGAGGAATACTGTATGTTGAGCACTGTAGGAAGATTTATTTACACAAAATACTTGGGATTACTTCTTGTTGAACACTGTGGGAATATTTATTTACATAAAATACCTGGAAATACTTTATGTTGAGCACTGTCGGAATATTTATTTACCCACAATACTGGGGATTACTTTATGTTGAACACTGTGGAAAGATTTATTTACACAAAATACTGAGGAATACTGTATGTTTAGCACTGTAGGAAGATTTATTTACACAAAATACTGAGGAATACTGTATGTTGAGCACTGTAGGAAGATTTATTTACACAAAATACTTCGGATTACTTCTTGTTGAACACTGTGGGAATATTTATTTACATAAAATACTGAGGAATACTTTATGCTGAACACTGTGGGAAGATTTATTTACACAAAATACTGAGGAATACTGTATGTTGAACACTGTGGGAAGATTTATTTACACAAAATACTGAGGAATACTTTATGTTGAATACTGTGGGAAAATGTATTTACACAAAATACTGAGGAATACTTTATGTTGAACACTGGGAAGATTTATTTACACAAATACTAGGGACTACGTTATGTTGAGCACTGGTGGGAGATTTATTTACACAAAATACTGGTGATTACCTTAAGTTGAACACTGTGGGAATGTTAACATAAACTACGGATTGACACCTTGTGCTTAAAACTGTGAGAGGGGCTGTTACCATAACCTACTGATGGTCACCTTATGTCTAAATCCGTATGAGGTCCTGCTAACATAAACTACTGATTGACACCTGGTGCTTTAAGCTGTGAGAGGGACTGTTAACATAAACTACTGATGGACACCTTATGCTTAAAACTGTGAGAGGGGATGCTAACATAAACTACTGATGGACACCTTATGCTTAAAACTGTGAGAGGTCCTGTTAACATAAACTATTGGTGGATACCTTATGTTTAAAACTGTGAGAGGAACTGTTAACATTAACTACTGGTGGATACCTTATTTTTAAAACTGTGATGGGAGTTGTTAACATAAACTACTGATGGACACCTTATGTTTGATACTGTGAAAGGGGCTGTTAACATAAACTACTGGTGGTCACCTTATGTGTAAAACTGTGAGAGGGGTCGCTAACATAAACTACTGGTGGATACATTATGCTTAAAACTGTGAGAGGGGCTGTTAACATAAGCTACTGATGGATACCTTATGTTTAAAACTGTGAGAGGAGCTGTTAACATAAACTACTGGTGGATACATTATGCTTAAAACTGTGAGAGGAGCTGTTAACATAAACGATTGGTGGGTACCTTATGCTTACAACTGTGAGAGAGGCTGTTAACATAGACTACTGATGGACACCTTATATTTAAAACTGTGAGAGGAGCTGTTAACATAAACTACTGGTGGATACATTATGCTTAAAACTGTGACAGGAGCTGTTAACATAAACGATTGGTGGGTACCTTATGCTTACAACTGTGAGAGAGGCTGTTAACATATACTACTGGTGATACCTCATGTTTAAAACTGGGAGTGGTTGTTAGCATAAACTACTGATGGATACATCATGTTTAAAACTGTGAGAGTTGTTAACATAGACTACTGATGGACACCTTATATTTAAAACTGTGAGAGGGGATGCCAACATAAACTACTGATGGACACCTTATGCTTAAAACTGTGAGGGGAGCTGTTAACATAGACTACTGATGGACACCTTATATTTAAAACTGTGAGAGGGGCTGCTAACATAAACTACTGGTGGATACCTTATGCTTAAAACTGAGGGGAGCTGTTAACATAGACTACTGATGGACACCTTATATTTAAAACTGTGAGAGGGGCTGCTAACATAAACTACTGATGGACACCTTATGCTTAAAACTGTGAGAGGGGCTGCTAACATAAACTACTACTTGATACATTATGCTTAAAACTGTGAGAGGGGCTGTTAACATAAACTACTGGTGGATACCTTATGCTTAAAACTGTGAGGGGAGCTGTTAACATAAAGTAATATTTAAGATACAATTAAGTAACCATGGATACTAAAATACAGAGACTCACAGCATCTAATGAGCATGTAATCATCTCGCCTGCATTTCATTTTCAGACTTCAAAATTTTAAACAAAAGATCGAAATATGTAAATTAAAACAAGTCAAAATTCAAACTGCATCTGAATTCCTAGCTTGGTTTCATTTGAATCAATTGTGTGCTTTTATATATATAAATCAAAATTAGCACAATTTGCTCAATCTGTACATTAGTTAAATGGGCATTCCTCTGACGGGAAACCTAGAACATATGTATCACAGAGCTGATATTCAATTTTGAGCCCATTGTGACTTGAAATGAAGTAGTGATGGACTTTTGAAAAAAGTAAAGCTCATTGTGACTTGAAATGAGGCAGTGATGGACATTTGAAAAAAGTAAAGACAGACAACAGATGACAAGTGATTGCAAAATTGAAATTGTTACTAGATTTGATACAGATTATTTCTTCTTATAATCTTTTAAGAAACAATAAACAGTTTAATTATAATACAAATTTTCACAATACAAACAAAAAATTGTTCTTAAAATATCTAGCAACAAAAACAATTGAGAGCAAAATAAATTACCCTTTTATTGTATTACATGAAATATTGGTGGCTACCATATATTGTTGTAAACTGAATATAGAAAACACAGTGCGTTAAAAATTAGCATCCGTTTTATATATGACAATGTTGTGTGCAAACATTGAGAACATTAGTTGACATGTGTAGCAAGTTAACCTTTATAATCAATATTAATCAAATATACAAGATTATGTCTTTTATTAAAAACCGTGGAAACTCTGCATTAAAAGCTAGAGATAAAAACCCAGCATTGAAAAAAAACTATAGAAAACCATTAGTTTCCATAATTTCATTATACATATACCATTACATTTGTAATAACTATTTAAGATACAATTAAGTAACCATGGATACTAAAAACCAGTCTCACAGCATCCAATGAGCATGTAATCACCTCGCCAGCATTTCATTTTCAGACTTCAAAATTTTACACAAAAGATCAAAATATGTAAATTAAAACAAGTCAAAATTCAAACTGCATTTGAATCAATTGTGTGCTTATATATAAATAAATCAAAATTAGCACAATTTGCTCAATCTGTACATTAGTTAAATGGGCATTTCTCCGACGGAAAACCTAGAATATATTTATCACAGAGCTGATATTCAATTTGGAGCCCATTGTGACTTGAAATGAAGTAGTGATGGACTTTTGAAAAAAGTAAAGCTCATTGTGACTTGAAATGAGGCAGTGATGGATATTTGGAAAAAGTAAAGACAGACAACGGACGACAAGTGATTGCAAAATTGAAATTGTTGCTAGATTTGACACAGATTATTTCTTCATAGAATCTTTTAGGAAACAATAAAAAGCTTAATTGTAATACAAATTCTCACAATACAAACAACAACTTGTTCATAAAATATCTAGCAACAAAAACAATTGAGAGCAAATAAATTACCCTTAAAGTGTATTACACAAAATACTGGTGAATACCTCATTTTACAAACTGTGGGAGAGTTGATTTTAAAATATACTGGAGAATACAATACATATTTTGCATAGTTTCAGGAAGGTCTGTTGTAAACTGTATGAATAGTTATAAATTATACAAAAATCTAGAAACATCTTGAGCACTACTAGTATATGAGATACCTAGCTTCAATGTAATAATTCTGTGAAAACCTAAGATTTTGTATTTAAAATAATAGGATTTACAGAAAATATGTATCTTCTAATGAAAATGTGACTAAAATGAAAATTTCAACCAAAAAAAAAAAAAAAAAATAGTCTTGAATGTCTCTGTGAATTGAGGTGCACAACATTATTGTGTATAAATATGGTCTTTAAAAGTTTCAGGGAAATATAACACAAAATAAACACACTGCTGAAGATGACAAAGATTCAAAAGATGGAAAAATTTGAAAAAAATTCTTAATACTTCTGTAATATACCATAAATATCTTCAATATGTATATAATTATTTTGTAGCTTCATGAAAGTTGGACCGGTGCCATAGGAACAATAATTGATTACACAAAATAGGTACCTCTTTTCCCTACTCACATTTTACCATACTGCATCCTGGCAAAAATGGACACATCTTTGTACATAAAATGTAACATTCACAACTGTACATTAATCTTTAGATTATTAGTTTGTTTTAATCAACCATTCTATTTCTGTATAATGTTATAATGAACTTGATCAAAAGGTCAGTGATTCAGTAAAATGTCAGTTTAAATAAACATATTTCACTGTCCAAAAACATGACAATAGGATCAGATACAAGTTTTACAACTTAGAACATCTTCTACTTTATATAAACAATATATATATATATAGTTGAACATATATACAAATAAACAGCTGCGCCAAGAGCGCATGATATGCCCGTCGTCAACATTCATACAATATGTAAAGACTTTCTTTCCCATAACTCTTGAATGAAAAATCTAAATTTCACCAAAAAGTATACAGACCATAAGATTATCAATTCCAATAACTATGCGAAGTTTGAAGTGAATTGGCAAAGGGGTTCTCAAATTACAGCACGACATACGAAAAATTGCCTTAAAATCACATGCAATTTGATGAATAAAATCCAATAACTCTGGAATGAAAATTTCACCATAAAGTATACCATCAATTCCAATAACTCTGTGAAATTTGAAATGAATTAGCCAAGGGCTTCTTAAGTTAGAGCGTGACATGTGAAACGGACGGATGGACAGTCGGACATTGGTATACCATAATACGTCCCGTCTTAAAGACGGGTGCATAAAAAGCTACAACTATTACAAAGACATGAAATGTACCAGTGAAACAAGATTTGCTATTTGCCGAATGACAAATCAAACCCATCTTTACTATAATTGGACCTTATACAACACTGAAGAATAAAGAAAAAGCAATAACTTTGAACTGGATAAATAGTGCTGTAAAGTTAGGGTCTCTTAGAATTCAGTTACAAAACATACAAGTCTGAAGTTATATATTAAATAAAATGATGGTACTTCTAATCCTACATTACAGATAAATATTGCATTTCATATAAATATTCTGAATAGCACATCATGGAGATGAATGTCATTATCTATTCTTATGCTAAAATGATGTTATTGAAATGGAGAGAAAGAGGTATAGTCCACAGTATTTTGTTCAAAATTCATCATTAATAAAACTGAAAGGAATGATGTCATTTTGAAACAAATAAATATTAAATTAGCTATCCATTTTTCTGACTAATATTGTGAAACTATTATAATATCATTAATATTTTCTTCATTATATTTCCATATGATATATAATATTATATATTGTACATGTATATTCACAACTGCTGCATTTAATTATATGTCTTGCACATTTTGAAAGTCATCATCTGATTGTATTGTCATGTGACAGTTTATTATATCTTGAGTAAAATAAAGTCTTGAAATCTTGTTCATAATTTAAACAAATTACTTCTGAATAGAGAACTAATCAATTAGACATACTAAGGAATAATGAAAAAGTTGCATATCTAATATGAAAACTTGTACAATTATTATAATGATCCAACATTATGCTGATTAAAAACAACCAATCAAAAGTCAAGCATGTCAAATTTTAATATATCATGTTATTAGTCATCATAAGTTCAAACCAGATATAGAAAATACATACATAACCACAATCTTAGAACACCAAGTCATACAACAAGGAGTTTGGCGATCAGATTCCATATCAATGAACAAATCTTGTGGTAAGAACAATCTCAACCAAAGTACACTATGAACCATACATGTATTATTTGTGGTTTTCTGAACAGTTAGCTGTTAACTGGTAACAGGTATATTGTGAAAAGGGATATGTACAGTTCAGTGACATTATATATAGTGTTGAACCAAACATGTTTAGTTTTTTAATAAGTGAAATGGGGAATGTAAAGCTGTGAGTTATATAGTGTTGAGCAGTACATTTTTAGTATAGGAGGTTTTTAATCATGCAGTGAAATTAGGAAAGTACAGCTCAGTGACATTAGCTGAAGTGTTGAACCATAGTGTTAGTAACCATACATGTTTAGTTTTTTAATAAGTGAAATGGGGAATGTAAAGCTGTGAGTTATATAGTGTTGAGCAGTACATTTTTAGTATAGGAGGTTTTTAATCAGTGAAATTTGGAAAGTACAGCTCAGTGACATTAGCTGAAGTGTTGAGCCATAGTGTTAGTAACCATACATGTTTAGTTTTTTAATATGTGAAATGGGGAATGTAAAGCTGTGAGTTATATAGTGTTGAGCAGTACATTTTTAGTATAGGAGGTTTTTAATCAGTGAAATTTGGAAAGTACAGCTCAGTGACATTAGCTGAAGTGTTGAGCCATAGTGTTAGTAACCATACATGTTTAGTTTTTTAATAAGTGAAATGGGGAATGTAAAGCTGTGAGTTATATAGTGTTGAGCAGTACATTTTTAGTATAGGAGGTTTTTAATCAGTGAAATTTGGAAAGTACAGCTCAGTGACATTAGCTGAAGTGTTGAACCATAGTGTTAGTACGGGGGTGGTGTGTGTAATTAGGTGAAGCATAGTATATAGAAAACCATAACAAAGCATGTCTGATACATTTTTTTTAAAGTAGACTTTCTGATCACATTTATCTGTTCATTATATGGCCGTCTGATAATAGTGCACAAACTAGCTATGAAAAGAACTGTGTGCCCTAATACCAGAGCCAGTATATATTTTTGCCATAATTAGTAGTCAAACCTGCCTTAAAGGACACCTCTATATAACAAATCAATGTATATAAAGGACAATCTCATTCTCTCCCATTAATGAATAGTGCATATAATTTTAACCTCTATATAAAGGGCAACTGCTCATAAAGGCCACATTATCAGGTTCCCTTGAGTGGCCTTTATATACAGGTTTGACTGTACATATAAAAAATGTCACTTTTTTTCATATTAACTCCATCAATTTAAAAAAATCAATTGATTCAACCCAAATGAGACAAACATTTTGTAGATTTAAAAAGTTGAAATGCGATCTTCATAATTAAAAAGAAGATCCATTATTTATTTTGTTATTTTGTACTCCTAGTAAAACGTGAGAAATTGTTGTAGAAATTTTGCTTGCCTTAACCTGTATTTAAAAATTTGATGTGTGCCAAGTTTCTCATTCAAATATTGAACTTCATTTTTTACTATAATAATTCTCAAAGGTTTGAACATGTTTACAAAACATACATCAGAGTAATAATATATCACAAATAACTGATAACATTCACAAAAATAGTTCTTTATCATGTGATCTTTTATCATTACATCTTATGTTTTACCATAACATCTATCCATGTATAGCTAACTGTTAATCATGTAAATGTATACCATTACATCTGTCTATGTATAACTAACTGTTGATCCAGTACATGTATACCATAACATATGTCTATGTATAACTAACTGTTGATCCAGTACATGTATACCATAACATCTGTCTATGTATAACTAACTGTTGATCCAGTACATGTATCCCATTACATCTGTCTATGTATAACTAACTGTTGATCCAGTACATGTATACCATAACATCTGTCTATGTATAACTAACTGTTGATCCAGTACATGTATACCATAACATCTGTCCATGTATAACTAACTGTTGATCCAGTACATGTATACCATTTCATCTGTCTATGTATAACTAACTGTTGATCCAGTACATGTATACCATTACATCTGTCTATGTACAACTAACTGTTGATCCAGTACATGTATACCATTACATCTGTCTATGTATAACTAACTGTTGATCCAGTACATGTATACCATAACATCTATCTATGTATAACTAACTGTTGATCCAGTACATGTATACCATAACATCTGTCTATGTATAACTAACTGTTGATCCAGTACATGTATACCATAACATCTGTCCATGTATAACTAACTGTTGATCCAGTACATGTATACCATTTCATCTGTCTATGTATAACTAACTGTTGATCCAGTACATGTATACCATTACATCTGTCTATATATAACTAACTGTTGATCCAGTACATGTATACCATTTCATCTGTCTATGTATAACTAACTGTTGATCCAGTACATGTATACCATTACATCTGTCTATATATAACTAACTGTTGATCCAGTACATGTATACCATAACATCTATCTATGTATAACTAACTGTTGATCCAGTACATGTATACCATAACATCTGTCTATGTATAACTAACTGTTGATCCAGTACATGTATACCATAACATCTGTCTATGTATAACTAACTGTTGATCCAGTACATGTATACCATAACATCTGTCTATGTATAACTAACTGTTGATCCAGTACATGTATACCATAACATCTGTCTATGTATAGCTAATTGTTAATCATGTAAATGTATACCATAACATCTGTCTATGTATAACTAACTGTTGATCCAGTACATGTATACCATAACATCTGTCTATGTATAACTAACTGTTGATCCAGTACATGTATACCATAACATCTGTCTATGTATAACTAACTGTTGATCCAGTACATGTATCCCATTACATCTGTCTATGTATAACTAACTGTTGATCCAGTACATGTATACCATAACATCTGTCTATGTATAACTAACTGTTGATCCAGTACATGTATCCCATTACATCTGTCTATGTATAACTAACTGTTGATCCAGTACATGTATACCATAATATCTGTCTATGTATAACTAACTGTTGATCCAGTACATGTATACCATAACATCTGTCTATGTATAACTAACTGTTGATCCAGTACATGTATCCCATTACATCTGTCTATGTATAACAAACTGTTGATCCAGTACATGTATACCATTACATCTGTCTATGTATAACTAACTGTTGATCCAGTACATGTATACCATAACATCTGTCTATGTATAACTAACTGTTGATCCAGTACATGTATACCATAACATCTGTCTATGTATAACTAACTGTTGATCCAGTACATGTATACCATAACATCTGTCTATGTATAACTAACTGTTGATCCAATACATGTATACCATAACATCTGTCTATGTATAACTAACTGTTGATCCAGTACATGAATACCATAACATCTGTCTATGTATAACTAACTGTTGATTCAGTACATGTATACCATTATATATGTCCATGTATTACTAACTGTTGATCCAGTACATGTATACCATTACATCTGTCTATGTATAACTAACTATTGATCCAGTACATGTATATCCATTACATCTGTATGTATGTTTTCTGTCTGTTGACTGTTCGTATGTCTGGGTCAACTTATGTAGGCCTATAACATTTCATATTATCCATGTTGTAAGAGGACTGGTCTCTCTTAGCTTTTGGTCCTGAAAAATAATGAAAAATGTTAAAAATAATATCTTTAGACATTTTCAGAGCAATTCTACAATGATGTAATGTAGATTTCACTTTTTCTTGTATTTTACCTCTTTTCACATATGCTCGGTCCTACACAAATTATGTCATGCAGTGGCAGCCATCTTGACATTCTGAAGCATAGGAAAAATTATAATGACACTGTAAGGGGCCATCCAATGATTATTTATGTACAGTTTTGGGTCAATCAAGAGTTTTGTTTTTGAAATTTATTCATTTTTAAGTAGGGCTCTATGCTGAGCAAAGTCCTGTGATGTTGGCCATCTTTGATTTCCGATCAACACAAAAATATCTGTTGAGAACCATCCAAGGGATGTTTTGTCCAAGTATTATTTCAAATGGTTTAGTGGTTTCTCAGAATAAATAAATTATTTCTCCTCGCATTATTCCCCTTTGATTATCTAATTAAATAGGTTGTATATTCATTGGTTATAGCCTGTTTGACTTCTATAAATCTCCAGAAATAAAATCTTAAAAATTCATTTTTTAAATCAACAATTTTTTTGCAGTTGTATGTACATATATGATATCTATGAAGTATGATAATTAATTTCAAAATGTTTGGCCAATTAATAAAAAGTTTGTCCATTTTATTAAACAACATTACTAAGAAAAAACTGGTAGAACGTGCTAAAGTGGGTCACAGGTCACTGTGAGTAGCATGTGTAGTCACGTGACTTGTCTCATTGGTATCGAGAAACAGATAGTGTTGAAAAAAAAACTGTTGATACTCATAAAATATTGATAAATGCAATAAAATGTTATGCTTGTCTTCAAGAAATATGATAGAAAAAACCATGTGTGAAGTTTTATAACGAAATATCTCTGATTTCTATGTAAATTTACGAGTTGAAGTGGGGAAACACCCACAGGTAATTTTAGCGATGTATTTTTATCTTGGACAAGAATAATGAGCGTCCTGATTGGATGACCGATTTAAAACACACTGACTCCGCATGGTTTAGCAAGGTTACTCAGGTCAATAGTTTATAAATATAGAATCTTGACATCTCCAACTTCATATAGGAAAGGAAAATACCGGAGTTTTAACATTGAAACGGAACCATCTTATGCGGAAACCCACCCGAAACCCTACCCCCACTTGAATTTGATGAATGTTACAGCCACCATTTTCTTGATATGATAATGTAAAACAAAAAGATGCATGTAAAAGACATCTATGTTATATTTATTCATTTGTTTGATTCTGGAATATTGTTGATCATTGATTTAAATAAGAAAAAAGGGGAAAAGGAGGGGGGGATTTTATTTGTGAATATTACAGCTAAATAAATGTTATGTTTCGACAGTTTGTTTCCATAGAAAAAAAAACAACAGCAGACAATCTAAGGAACATTCCAAACCAACCAATTTTTATTTCAATGGTAGAGTGGTTTTGGACATGGGACAATTTTTTTAAATATTTTTCTCATTGACATGCAGAACAGACATTTTCTGTTCCAGCTTGCTCTATTTTTACTTTATATCTGGGCTAGGATCCTATGAATTGGTATAAATTCCTGACTGTGAAACAAATAAAATACATAATGATGAGAGACCACCTGATAGATTACCCATGTTTCAATTGGTATTGAGAGAGCAGGGCCTGGTTGTTCAAAACAGTGGATAAAGTTATCCGCTGGATAAATCATCTATTCAGTGGACAACTTCTGTTGTTCAAAAGTTGTCCACTGGACAAATGTGCTTTATCCTGGACAACTTTTGTCAAGTTTAATTGGGTATGGATAAAGTTTTATCCAGTGGATAAATATGATCGCCAATTGAAATTACATTCGATTTTTTTTTTGTCATCGTGAAGTTTTCCTCTATTTAATTTCAAAAATAGCATTTCCCTTTTCTGGAAATAGATTAAACTACACATAACAGGAACAAAGATAAATAGATGCAAATGTAAATAAATAAATGTTATAGAATATAAATAACAAATTGAGGAGAAAAAAACCAAACACACACCATCAGAACTGATTTCAGATTTAATTTGTTGCCAGTGCGAGTAAATTAAAGAGAGGTGTAATTGAGGGGACGGGTTGATTATTTCAGTCTTCCGTGATCTTGCATTTTTCTTCCGAAATATTTTCTGTTGGTTTTTTTTGTGCCGTGAATCGCTATGAGGACATTTTCCATGAATCGTTTTCAGTCAAATTTATTTTACATTCTTCACGATATACATCTCTCGTCTATGTTTTTTGTGAATCTTTTTTCAATGTGGTCTTCTGTGTTTGTTCTTTGTTGGTTTTTTTTTCTCTCTCAACGATGTTGTCAATATTACATGAATTACTGGACACATCCACAGTTCAATTGCCGACAAAATAAACCTGACTAGCGAGGATGTATAAATGGTAAAAAAAAAAAATACCTTTTCAATTACATTGGGTTACATTTTTTTTTAATATGAACAGAAGAATTTATTGACCGTGCCTTCAATTGACCAGTAAAAAATACTTTTGATGAATAGTGATGAGGACCCCCCTTTTTTTGGTTCAAAAGAAGAAGAATGGCTTATGATGATATTAGTGATGGGCAATTGTTTACTAGATCTGTTTGCTGTTTTTGATTTAGATTTGGAACCGATTTGAGTTGATAATTCTTGTTGTTTTTGGTTTTTTTTTGTCTCTCAACAGTTGGAGTTAAATACTATTATGAATCTAGAAATTTTAACGAGGGGCACCTGTTTAACGACTGTCATTCCTGCTAATTAATGTATTTTGGATTTCAAACCCTCTCCCCCTTTTTCCCCTTTACACTTTTAAACCTGGAAATATTCCTCCAAAAAATGAAAGAATAACAAAGCTGCATGATAAAAGTGACTGTGACAATCCAAAATATATAAGACTTACCAAGAAAAAACATAGTTTAGGTTGTAGACAATACATACCTTCATTCTGAAGAGAAATCCCATAGAGTTCTCTGTTACATTCTAGGAGAACTGTTGAGTATGTTGCACCACAATCCAAGAATCTGTACAAAGTAAAAGGTTAAGATATCATAAACATACATAGAGATCAAATATTAATGAAATAAACAATTATTCTATACTGCAATTGAAAACTGAGTTGTTTTCCCCTCTCAAATTTAATTCATAATAAAGTGAGTTCTTGTGTAAAATACCATTTTTTCTATTCAATAGTTTACCATTTTAAGTAGAGATAAAAAAAAAATTAAATTACATGCTCGAAATATTTAATTCAAAGTTTAAAATACTGTAATATAATAAAAACAGATCAAGGGTAATTTAGTGACTATTTTTTCAATTTCAGAACTGATTAAAATTTACATTGGACAGTTTGCATAAAGAGAGGAGATAGATGTGGAATTACATATTCTATGAGCACAGGCAAGCCGATCCTCAGTATCAGGGTATATTATTGTGGGATTTAGACAATAAAGAAAAACGTGGTTGGGGGAGTAGACAAAAAGTAAAATGCAACAAATATAGGTACATATCTCAGCTGTATACTCTATAAAATGAGCTAGAGGAAGGAAGACAAGGACATAAACCCTAAAAAATAAATACCGTTGCTCATGTTGGCCCGAGTTATTCACCAATAGAATACACAGGTTTCAGGAAAATACTTCTCGGCTGTCATATTCCTGCTCTTAGTGTATGGAGTCTACAAAAATAAAGAGCAAATAATGTGTGAAATACAAAACATTTTATGAAAAGAATATGTCTCCCCTCCTTATATAGTTTTTTTTTGTCAACATTGTCTCCCCTCCTTATATATATATATTTTGGTCAACATTGTCTCCCCTCCTTTTTAGTTTTTTTTTGTCAACATTGTCTCCCCTCCTTATATAGTTTTTTTTGGTCAACATTGTCTCCCCTCCTTATATAGTCTTTTAACTACATAAAATTAACAAATAGAACATTTCACAACTTACAGGATTACTAAATTTTGTAAACAGGGAATGAATTATAAATATAATAGTGATTTCTAGTCTTAATTTCTGTGATTAAAAGTCAGAAACAGAATGAATTGTTTTTTCATTAAATATGTAGATATAGCCTGGAAGACCATTCTGTGACTGAGAAATGTAGAGAAGAGCAATGCCTTACTTGTGTCCCAAATGTAGTGTTTGATAGTCTTTTATGATCACTTACATCCATATCCTTTCTTACTAGTAATTTTTTTATTCAAATAATTCTTATGAAAATTAGAGTTATCATTCTTTGTAAAAAATAATATCCCAGGAAAACTGCATCAGATATTGATATGAATGTAAATGAATTTATAGTTCATGCTTATCCTATACAAATGAGGAATTTTTATTGAGGTTCTCACATTTAACAAATTATTTGGAACTTTATGTAGCTTCAGTTAGGCAGAATAGACTTGTAAATATAAAAGGTATCCCAAAAGAGAATTTTTACTTACCACTCTCTTCTCGATGCAATTTCTTTTTAATCTTTGACATCTTCCCCACCCTGCCCCTCCCCCCGAGTGACCAAAGTGTAGCTCCTGACACTTCGGTCAGTATCTCCCTTGTCGAACTACACCAGCATTGTAGTTCAACTTAGGAGATCACGACACCCCGAAAATAGGACCCTGGTGTAGCTGCTGACACCTGTTCCTCCCCACCGCCCCCTAGTCAAGGTACACAGAGCATAGTACCCAAGAGACGTGGCCCCCAAATGTAACTCCTGTCATTTGGATATTGCCTAAATGCACTCGGACCTGGACATTTAAGCATAGGGGGACGTTCATAGATGTGAACCCCAAACACACCAGGCTTAACTTTGTATGCTTTAGTTTGTCCAAGGTCCAAGAACAAATAGTTCCACCTACCTCTTCCCAAGATCAGGTTGTCCTCTGAATAGAGGTTGGTTGGATCAAACAAAACAGGTTCCAACTGTTCCTTGGTTACAGGTAGTTGTCCTCGGAAAAGGTCATTGCATTTGAAAATGTCCTCTGAACAGAGGTGGTTGCATCAGAACAAGTCAAATTGTTCCCTTATCGAAGCAATTGTCGGGTCTGGTTATGTACAGTAGAGATAATTGCATGAATATTTTAATATGTTGTTGAAAGTTTCTTGTTTGCAAATCAATCTGAATCTGTCCAATTTTTTAAAGTTTATATTGGTTTTTCTGCCAGATATCTAGTTATAAATAGACGAGGGTCATTAAATACCAATCCTTCCTAATTGTACCCATCACAAGCCAGGAGATACAATTTCCTTCAGCCTTTCATGTGTTTTTTGCACTTAGTGTTAGAGATTTGCAGGTAGATGTGTGTTGTTATGGCTATTTGTAAACAACCATTAGCATTTGATGTGGTTTTTATGTTGTCATGGTTACTATTATTGATAACCATTAGCGTTTTATTTTCAATGTATTCTGAACTTAAAATAAAAAACTGCAAAATGAAATCTTCAACTTTTGTATTTTATTTTTATTCACCTTTATATTATTCAATACATTATCTACAGATTATTATTGCCATATTTCAGATTTTCAAACCCTGATATTAAAACTGAACAAGAAATGAATAAGATATGATTATAATCTAACGATTATGAAGTCTCCCAAACCGGCCACTGACAACCGGTTTAAAAAATAAATTAAAAGCTCCTTTTGAAATCGAACAATGTTAAATTTTTGCGGTATTGTGGTGGCCATTTTGAAAATGGAGACCGGTAGAAATTTTTCGATGTCAGGAATCAATTCAGGATGTTGAAATCAAACAATGTTGAATTTGTGCGGTATTGTGGTGGCCATTTTGAAAATGGCGACCGGTAGAAATTTTTCGATGTCAGGAATCAATTCGGGATATCATAATCTACCCACATATGAAATGTCGTTGAAATCGGACAATGTTGAATTTGTATGGTATTGTGGTGGCCATTTTGAAAATGGCGTCCGGTGGAAATTTTTCGATGTCAGGAATTAATTCGGGACATCATAATCTACCCACATATGAAATGGCATTGAAATCGGACAATGTTGAATTTGTGCGGTATTGTGGTGGCCATTTTGAAAATGGCGACCGGTAGAAATTTTTCAATGTCGAGAATCAATTCGGGACATCATTATCTACCCACATATCAAATTTTGATGATATCGGACAATGTTGAATTTTTGCGGTATTGTGGCGGCCATTTTGAAAATGTTGACCAGTAGAAATTGTTCAATGTCGGGAATCAATTCGGGACATCATTATCTACCCACATATAAAATTTTGATGATATCGGACAATGTTGAATTTTTACCGCCCATTTTTTATGCCGTGTTTTGGCAGCCTTTTGAAAATGGCAGACATCTCGAAAATGTTGAAACGCAGAATTGCTCCTCTAATGGTGACCTATCACTATGTCAAATTTTATGTCTCTATCATTATCCATTTAGAAGTTATCAACATTAATGTACGAAATTTCAACTTTCCCACAAGATTCTATAGTAACCCCCACCCCCTTTGAACCCCTCAAAATATGACTTTGACCCCCTTTACCACAAAGCTGAAAACTTTAGGACCAACTAGAAACATATATCTATAACTCCACCAAGTTTCATGAAATTCTGTCCAGTTGTTCCCGAGATCTGCCGTGGACAAGTTCATATGCCACGGAAAGAAAGAAAAGGAGGAGGAGAATAATAATAAGAAACGGAGCAAAAACAATAAGTCTCCAAACGTTGTTTGGGAGACTTAATAATACATAAATAAAACTTGTATCTATCTGCATCAATGGACTTAACAACATTCAATAAATCATTTAAAAAAAAAACAACATTCACAGTGTGGGAAACCATTATTTTTCAAACACTCGCCAAAATGGCGAGTGGACTGAAACTATTACTCGCCAAAATGAAAAAGAGCTCGCCATGTTTGGCGAGTGACATTTTTTTTAAACTCGCCAACAAATACCAAATAAACAATACAGTAATGTTCAACAATTTATTTTGCAGATTTTGACATGTCATTAACTTGGTCAAGAAGGATCAACACTCTCTTAAGAGCTGCATCGATCTCTTCTTCCTCAATTTCGTTGTCTTCGTCTTTTAAATTTTAATGCGCGGTATAAAACATGTATGTCAAACTTGGTTTAACTTTATGTTTTCGTGTAGGTTTTCGCTACGAATTCATTTGAAATATTTCAAAACCAAATTATTTTATTTACATTAATTTTAAAAGTCATCACATCTATTGGTAATGAAACAATATTTCATTTAATCGTGAAATCGACCTTGGCAAAATTATGCGGGGTCGGGATTGTATACTTAATTTTTCTGTTGACAGAAATGAAGTGTCATGACTCATGGCGGAATGTTTTCTTTGTACAATGATTAATAAAATGTTGGATAAATGACAGTTAACAAAAAAATTAACTGTTTGGGAGCTGATATTTTAAAGCTGTAAACCAGTTATCGTGGCGAGCGTTTTCAAGTTCCTACTCGCCTTACAACTGTTACTCGCCACCCGAAATTTCCACTCGCCTTTGGCGAGCGGTGGTTTCCCACACTGCATTCAATAAATCATTTAAAAAAAACAACATTCAATAAATCATTCACAAGTCAAAATACAAATATGATTAAAGTTTTCCATCAAATAAACTTCATTGATATTCCTTTAGATTACAGGGATTTCTTCTATTTTTCTTGGCATTCTTCCAAGCAACAAATGGTTATCTTCCAAACTTTAGGAAATAAATGATGTTGGCAATCTTCCAGACTTTAGGCAGCAAATGATACTGGCAATCTTCAAGACTTTAAAGACATCAGTATTTTCTATAAAACAAAACAATATTATATTTATAGTTATCTAAATAACATCCTTTCATGTACAGTACATTAAATTGGAAACTGGAAACAGTAGATTAGTGGTAAAACATGAAACTAGTGTAGACAGAACTATGTCTCACCTGCCTGCCCCCTGCAAATTGCTTGTGAGAAATATTTTTTTAGACAATAAATTAATGTACTGTACCATGAATCTGTACCAGGTCCATCATCAAAGTACTGTAAAACCTGTATTAAGAGGTCACCTTTGTTTCAAAGAAAAAGTGGCCTTATAAGAAAGGTGACCTCTTAGAAGAGGTTAAATTCATATGAAATTTTCTATGACGTGACAAGAAAATGGTGACCTTTTATTTCAGGTGACTGCATGGGCAGGTTTGACTGTATAGACCAAATATGATGAACCTAGGTTGTAGAAACTTGCCTAAGGCCAAATAAAAAAATATGTGTGTTTACGATCACATGTCAAAAAAATCTAGGGTTGGTCAGCATTAATTTTTTTTTTTTTTTTTTTTTTTATCGGCAAAACCGGAAATAGTCGTTCCCGGTTCCGGAATCCGATATTTCATTTTCGAAATTTCTTGTAAGCCTTCATTTGTTGAAGCTGTTTTATGACGAGTTACGCAGTTTTTCTACCTTCTTTGCTCTCAATTTCCACAAAAAGCTAGCGGTTGAATAAATAAAACATTGCTGCTGATTAACAACAAAAATCGTTATCCGAATTCAGTGTAAAAATTGATAGGGTCGCTAGCAAAAATTAGGGTCGAATAATTGCTGATTAAAAAGGTTAAGGTCGGCGGCTGAAAAATAGGCTCGGTCGGGTGACCGTAAACACACATAATTTTTTATTTGGCCTAATCAGCAAAACTTAACATAAATTTAACAAGGTCAGCAGACTGTGAAAATGAGGTGAAGGGCATGGTGAACCTAGGTGGTATGATACATGTAGTGGAAAAACTGACCTAATCATGTTTAACAACACCGGTAGACTGAAAATGAGGTCAAAGATAGGTGACACATGCAAGTCTGACAGGTACCCTCCATGATAAATGTGTGGACCAAACATGGTGAACCTACCGGAGAAAGTGACTCAATAATGAAAACTTGATGTAAATTTTATAAAATATGTAGATCATGAAAATGAGGTCAATGTTAGGTGACATGCCTGACTGACATGTAAACACCATGCTAAATATGTGGATCAAGTACAAAATGTATGATGAACCTACATTGTATGGCAGTGGAGAAAGTGACCTAAGCATGAAAAATTTACGCAAATTTATCAGCCAGTAGACTGTGAAAGTGAGGTCAAGGTCAGGTGGCACATGAATGGTGAATCTAGGTTGTATGGTAATGGAAAAAATGACCTAATCACAAAAACTTGGCACAAATTTAATAAATTAAGTAAACCATGAAAATGAGGTCAAGGTCTAGACTAAGAACAATCATTATATTCAGTTTTAGATAGATTTCCAGTTGTAACCCATTAAAGTAGGATTAGGGGTTACGGTGGAAAATGCCACTTTCAACAATATTTCAGTTATATCGTGGCAGTTAGTTTTACTGGTGGAGGAAACCAGAGTACCAGTACCAGGAGAAAACCACCAACCTACCACAAGTTAATGACAAACTTCTTCACAAAAAGTTGCATCGAGTGCACCTCGAGATTTGAACTCACAACTTTAGTGGTGATAGGCACTGATAGCAAAGGTAGTTGAAAATCCAACTACCATATCAACACAACCATGACCGCCCCAAATTAATGTAGGACTTCTAATTTTTTTTAAAATGAGCATTGACATCTAGGAAATCGACACAATCCATTCAGAATATGGGCCCCTATTAGATCCCTTTCCAAAATAAAAGAAATATTTTTTATGGCCCACCAACAGCCCATTAATATAAACACTTCACAAAAATTACATTAAAATACGATGAAAAATAAAACTTTCAAATTTTGGAAATTAGCACATTTCTTCGTATTGTGTGTTCTGTGTTGCCAGTTTCTCTGGATTGTCTGTTTTTGATTGGCCCTTCAGTATACTCTATCATTTATTCAGCCTCTTTCGATCAAATTTATCTAAAAACCATAAAAGATATCTCTAGCAAATCCATCGACATATTATCGAAAGCTCTCAACACAATCCATTCAACAAAAAAAACCAATTGAATGAAGAAAAAAAATTGTATGCACCTTTAAAATACGCTACATTTCAAAATTTTTACCCCTTTTTCAAATAAAATAGCCAAAAAAATGTATGGCCCATCAATAACACATAATGAGAAACACTGCCAAAAAACTACATTAAAATTGGATGAAAGTTTAAAAAGTTCATTTTTGTGTTAATGTCATCAGCATTCCTTGTAAACTATGTCACAGGAAAACGTTAAATTACAACAGCCAAAGTCAATAGATGGTTGTCTAAGTATTTATTCCGGGAAAAAATAGAGGTGAAAAAAACAATATGGGAATTTTTATGCTTGCATGCACCACGGTCCTGTATGAATACATGAATTCAGTGAGGAATGACGTTTGTAATTTGTTCGTCAATACACATAAAATATATCGTGACTTTTATCATTGTATTATTTATATAGCAATGAAGGATGTCATGTTAGAATAAATAATATATACACATTTATATGGACACACCCTTTTTAATAACTTTGGGCCTCTTGTTCCTTTTGTGTATTTCCGATTAACAAAAAAAAAAAACTTTGAATGGGACCATCCAATGAAAATTCCTACCAAGTTTGGTTTCAATTGGCCCAGTGGTTTGAGAGAAGAAGTTTAAAATGTAAAACTTTGTGGACAATGGACACTAAGTGATGGCAACAGCCCTCACATGACCCTTTGGGTCAGGTGAGCTAAATATTCTCTGCATTAAATGTATAATAATTTAATTTGAATACTGCAATCTGATTGGCTGATCCGCTTGGAGAAAATGTTGGTTATACTTGATAACCTGGGTTGGTATTGTGGCATCACCCACATATTCATTCGCCAACGACAAATTCAAATAGTCACATGAAATAATCGTAATTAAAATCGAGGAATCATTAAATTTTGTTGTAAAAATTAAATTATAAGGAATATTTGAACAGGTTATACTTGTATAACCTGGTTTGGAACAATTTACACTTTTCATAAACCACTTCGCTGTTTATTAAGGTGTCAAACCACTAATTAATTTCTTTAAGGTTTTCTACTAAATTTGTGTTTTTTCGAGCCTACCTGGTCATTTTATCTTAAGTTTAACCTTTCGAAGACCATATATTTTCTGAAACGTACATGATTCCTCTACGTTCTGTCAAAATATCAGGGCATGTTTAAAATCTTGCAGTGAAATGCCATGCTACGGAAAGCACCTACTCTAAAAATAGCTCGGTCATCCCCAAGAAATTCACTATTTATAGGTCATGCATCAAATCCTCCATAGAGGTATTAAAATACAACTAAATCCATCAAATTTGGGCTCAAAATAATCCCTATTTATTTAACTTCAATTATCAATTTTAATTAGTCCATTCCATTCAGTAGTTTTCACAATACTACAAAGTGAAAGGAACTTTTTTCTTGAAAAGGGACTACTTTCGTATATGTTCCAAGCTCTGATTGGTGAATTAGTGGTTTGACACCTTAAGCGTAACCTGCCCCAAACCAGGTTATATTGTATAATCTGTTCAAAAATTTCAAAAATTCCTTAAATACACAACAATGTAAACAAATTATCTACCTGTCAAAGTTTCTATAAACAGCTTGATGTTGGAGGCAGTATATGTCTGTAATATCACATTAGAACTTGATACAACTGCAAAGAAATAAAATATATTAGTTTTGCTGTAAACCTTCACATCTTAAATATTAACTCCATTTATGTGTATCCTGTAGTACTCAGAATTTGCATATAATGTACAAGAACAAGGGGAGATAATAAGCAAAAATGTATGAACAATAAACAAAAACGAAAAATAAGCAATTTGTACATGATAAAAATGCATTTTTGCTAAGGCCAAAAAAAAATAATGTGTATTTCTGATTACATGGTCTTCAAAATTAGGGTCAGATGATTTTTTTTTTAAACCTACAAGTATGCTCCTTCCTCTAAAATCACACAAACTTGTTTCTTTCTTTCTTACTACAGCTTATTAATTATTTGACATGCAGTATAGTACCTTCCTAAGGTACCAAGGGTTCTATCATACCAAGGTATTTACGTTTCACGCGATTGTGCAATTGCAGCACCACCTGGTAGTAGATCTATTTTGGTATAGTGGAGTCCCAAACTACACGTTTACGATCATCGGTCATAGTTTTTTTCCGGCGGGAATCTATTTATAGATGGAATGGAATTACATTTGGCCTCGTTTTGAACATAAACAAACAGATGACAAGTAGAGTGTTTACAGTTGGAACAAATCAATAACAAATGATTTTAAGGACGTTTTCTTGTTTAATCATATTGGACAATAATTTATCAGGTTTCCGCTGTTAATATTTAATACAGCACTCCATAGACTGATTTTCGGAACTACCTCGGTACCATAGGAATCTCATTTTCTTGACCTATAAAATAGACGCTGTTGTGATTGCCGATTATAGACTCGTAAACATATACTTTGGTTAAAAATAATGCATTGGATATGAAGGAAGGGATATGCTGAAGTAATAAAAATAATATTTTCTCTAGGTATAAAATCATTTTTATTTATTTCTGGTTAAACATTAACTACTGTGGTACCATAGAACCCCGGGCTACAATGTACAAGGAAATGAAGAAAATTCAAACAGGAAACCGAGTCTATTGTTGAAGTCGGAAACAAACACGAAAACGGAGATGAATTTCCGGATTTTGCCGATCTATTATTTTTTTGGG
This sequence comes from Bathymodiolus brooksi, assembly GCA_963680875.1. Lineage (NCBI taxonomy): Eukaryota > Metazoa > Mollusca > Bivalvia > Mytilida > Modiolidae > Bathymodiolus > Bathymodiolus brooksi. The sequence goes on along the minus strand of OY804581.1, from coordinate 26,564,756 downwards.
GCCTAAATGAATGTTTAAATATTCCATATTAAAAATAAATTAAAAATATATAAGTCTTATTTATTAAATAAGTTCTGTTGCACTGTGAGTGTAAACAAATGTATAAAACAGAGTTGCTTTGTTTGCTTGTACATGTATGTATACATTTCATAAACATACTCTGGTATCAAAAATATAGGGATTTGTGTAAACCTTGACAGTTACACATAAAAAATAGTTAGGCAAAAAAAAAAAAAATATATGTGTTTACGGTCACCCGACCCACCCTATTTTTCAGCCGCCGACCCTAACCTTTTTTATTGGCAATTATTCCACCCTAATTTTTGCTAACAACCCTATCAATTTTTACACAGAATTCGGATAACCATTTTTGTTGTTCAATCAGCAGCAATGTTTTATTCATTCAACCGCTAGCTTTTTGTCGAAATTGAGAGCAAAGAAGGTAGAAAAACTGTGTAACTCGTCATAAAACAAATGACGCTTACCGGAAATTTCGAAAATGAATTACCGGAATCGGATTCCGGAACCGGGCACGACTATTTCCAATTTTGTCAATAGTTAAAAAAAAAAAATTAATGACGACCGACCGACCCTAGATTTTTTTGACATGTGACAGTAAACACACATATATATTTTTTTGGCCTTAACAATAATAACACAAGCGATAGCAAAGCAGATTATAAATAAGCATTAACACATGAATATGAATAAGTATTAGTATGCAAATAAACATTAATTATAAGCAAATAACCAGAGGCTCTCAATCGTTCACCTGGTTATAAAAAGAACCAATTGGTCCTATGTAAAAACTATGCCCTGCAGTGGTAGTCCAGAGCTCCAGATAATTTTCAAGTCCAAAGGGTAATTACCCCCTACTTTTGAAAATGATGGGTATTTGCATATTTCCTTTGCACTGTTGTACTCTCTACTTCAGAAAAGATTGCTTACATGTACACTTTTAAAATTATGTTTGACACAAGTGTTAATCAATAAACGCAGGATGCAAGTGAAATGTATATCTCTCTGTTTAATTCGACACGATTGTGTCATGTTTATTAATAAAATGTTATAAATATTTTGTTTTTTGCTCGTCGACTTCGGCAGTTTTCACAGCCGTTTTGATAATGTCATCAATGATTCCTTTAACTATACTGTCACTAGACACAGATGAAACTGTCAGGAACTTAAGTATAGAATTTTCCGTAGCGCTCTTGCGCTTAGTAGCGTGCTTATTCATGTTCTTGCTCATTTTCGGTAATCCCTCATTTTCAACGAACAACGTGTTCCCAAATTTACTTTCGTTTTAGTTCTTACTTATTACGTAAACCGCATTTATTTGTAATATTGACTGCGATTGGATGATTTATCGTAAACATCCAATCAGATCTCTTTTGACATCGATGCTTAGAAAGGCAAACATTCGGTACCCCTCGGATGTATACGCTCTCTCCTTCAAAAAGTATAAAGGGAAGTAATTATGGGGAATTTCTCAAAGACAAAAATGTATTGTTATATACACGACTGTACAAGTACGCTCCGAATTTGGAAAGTTTGCTTACACAGCAATATGTATGCGTAATGTGTACACTCTGATCTGATAATACATGCGTTTTTACTCGTTTTCATAGCGTAAAAAACGAAAATACGCAGCCAATCTGGAGCTCTGGTAGTCATCTTGGAATTCTGATCAACTTTTGCGTTTTGAAACATGTTAAACTAAGTCCTGACGTAGCCACCATCTTGGATTTCATATCAGAACAAAAAACCTAAACTTTGTAGAGGACTATCCAGTGAATATTCCTGTGTAGTTTGGATTGAGTCTGATTTATAGTTTCTGAGAAGAAGGCATTTCTGATACAGTTTGACTTTGGGGTTGTTGTCTCATTGACATTTACCCCATATCTCATTATATTCATATTTGAACATTTTCCCATAGGGTCCAATGTTAATCTATATCCTGCGGTGGCAGCCATCTTGGATTTCGGATCAGCATAAAAAACCCAAACTTTTTAGAGGAGCTTCAAATGATTATTCCTGGGCAGTTTGGTTTCAATTGTCCAAGTGGTTTAAGAGAACAAGCGTTTTGAAACATTTTTCCTATAGGGTCCAATGTTAAGCCAAGTCCTGCCGTAGCTGCCATTTTGAATTTCATATCGGAACAAAAAACCTAAAGTTTGTAGAGGATCATCCAAGGAACATGTGAGCAGTTTCAGAGGAGAAGATTTAAATGTGATCTTTTATCAAAATATGCCTAATTTGCATAATCGGTATAAATCGGCTGAAAGACCCGGAATATATGTTAAACTATTCCTTGCCATGTAGCTGCAGTTAAAATTTGAGCTCATTTTGACTTATACTAAAGCAGCAATGGACAATTAAAAATTCATCCCCCCGTTTTTCTATTTTTAGCTTGGTGGCCATCTTGGATAGAAGTCGGGATCACCGAACACAATTTTGGAAGGGGGCCATCCAAGGACCATTCCACCAATGTTTGGTTGCAATTGGCCCAGTGGTTTCTGAAGAGAAGATTAAAATAAGAAATGTTGACGGACGAAAAGCGATGGCAATAGCTCACATGGCCTGGCGAGTTAAAAAAGGGTGCACTCGACTCGCATCCGCAAGTGACAAAGTTTACCAGTTGCTTGCCCATGGTTGGTGGTTCTCTCTGGGTACTCCGGCTTCTTCCACCACTAAAACTGATCGCCATGATACAACTGAAATATTGCTGAGTGGCGTTAAACACCAAAAATCAATCAATCAGTCAATCTTTTATTCTCAATAAACCATCATTATTAAATACTGGTATAGGGTTAGGTTTATGGTGTTTAATGCCACTTTCAAAGATATTTCAGTTATATCGTTGATTAAATATAAATAAAAGGTTTTAGTTGAAAATAAGGGATTTTGAGAATGTACTTGTTTTAGCAATAACTAGAACATAAATTATTTGTTTTAAAAACTATTTGGCATATATAGAACTTTCAAATACAACGGTTTCAAATGAAAGAGATCTTCTAAATTATTTTTGTGGAAAATCTTAGTTTTTGTTGAAATTACATGGATTTTGAGAATTGGATCTTACTGATGCAATAAGTTGAGAAACTAGTAACTAGAGGCTCAGGTGAGCCTGTATCGCTCATCTGACATAAATAAGCCCTCTTAAGAATGTCTGCATGCCGAATACATCTAAGTTTTACCATCCAAATCCCATAGGATTCTATGTTAAAACTATGTCTGCTCATGGCAGCCACCTTGGATGGAGGTTGTGGTCACCGGACACAATTTTGAAAGTATACTACCCAAGGACCATACATGCCATGTTTGCTTTAAATTGGCTGACTGGTTTCAGAGGAGAAGACTTTTAAATAATTTTCCCATAGGTCCTATGCTAAAACTATGTCCGCTGACGGCGGCCATTTTCGACCAAGATCGGGGTCACTGAACACAATTTTGGCAGTTGACCACCTAAGGACAATCGATGACATGTTTGCTATATTGGCTTACTGGTTTCAGAGGAGAAGATTTTAAGACATTTTTTCCCCATAGGGTCCTATGTTAAAACTATGTCCGCTGAAGGTGGCCATCTTGGATGGAGGTCTAGGTCACTGGATATAATTTTGAAAGTTGACTGTTTAAGGAATATTCATGCCATGTTTGCTTTAAATTAGCTTACTGGTTTCAGTGGAAAAAAATTTAAACATTTTTCCCATATGGTCCTATGTTAAAACTATGTCTTCTGACGGCAGCCATCTTGGATGGAGGTCCAGGGGTCGACGTAACCGCTGGCCCGTGGCCAGTATATTTACGGTCGGGCCAGTCAAACTGAACAAAGATCGGCCCGCTGGGCCAGTTGATATTCTCGGGCCACTTGGGCCAGCAACTTTCGTTTCTTCCGTGTCATTCAATATCGACTGATAACAGACTAATGAAATTTCCTGATAAAACGTTAAAATTCAACTTCAATCACTCGCCGAAAGCTATAAATAGCCTAATCACACAATCAGCATGTGTTTACCTTGATCTGTTACCGCACGTTAAACGAATATTGACAGAAATATATGCTGGGAACCAGTACTTCATAATTCAATAATTTTCAAAATCATGATTATTTATTTATAAAACTGAAAGATTAAAACGGTATTTTCTATAGTAAGCAATTTTAAATATTTAATATAAATAAGAAATAAACCCAAATAAACCAAACAACAATAATAAATCATCACGTGAATATCTTACCTGTAAAAAAAAATGGCGGATACACAATAACGCTAATCGTGACTTCATTTAATATGAAAAATCTATTATTATGAACTATTAACAGGTATGGACTCAGTCAGTAGATCATGCCGATATCAGCAAGAGGGATATTGGCAACAATCGCTGCATCAGCTGGGCAAAACGGAAAATTTTCCAAAGTCGGGACTGTGTTTGTTTATTTATTATCTAATTTCCGGTTTGATAATAATCTTCTAATAGGCCTAGTCATTATATGAAGGATTTTTACCCAAAGAACATGGTCGTTAGTCGCGTTAGACAGTGGGTCGTTACATAATGGTCGAATGCACAGGAAAACGCTGGGGAGGAATAAATAAGATTGGCTAAAAAAGGAAGCCGTTATACAGAGGGGGTCGCTGAGACTTCTTCTTCTTTATATTTCTGGCCATCCTTCACTACTGAAGATTATTGGCCGAGCGCCGTATTAAATTTAGTTAATACATAAGTTAACATATATACAATAAACAATGAATGAAAGGTTAAAACTATATACTTTTGATAACAAGTTTGACTATCTATATGTAGATTGTTTGATTATCTTCTAACCATACCTGTTAATTGTAATGCATGTATGGGAAAATGTCATGAACTTTACCCTTGTTTAAAACAAGTACAACATTCATTCATAGAATACAAAAATTATATGTACATATTTAAATCACTGACAGTCAATTTAATTATTTGCGGATGCCACTAGTGGAGCAGGAACTGCTTATCCTTCGGGAGAAAATAAGTTCACCCAATGTTTTAATGGGGTTCATATTGCTCGATCTTTAGTTTCCTGGGGGAGGGGCAAATCCCCCTTTTTATATCGGTCCACTAATTCGTGGACCGATATTTCTCGGGCCAGTGGAATTTTGAAGGGGCCAGTTGTTCAAAAATTTTACTGGCCCTCTGGGCCAGTTAATTTTTTTTCTTAAGTCAACCCCTGGAGGTCTGGATCACAGGACATAATTTTGAAACTTTACCACCTAAGGACCATTCATGCCACGTTTGCTTTAAATTGACTTACTGGTTTCAGAGGAGAAGACTTTTTCCATAGGGTCCTATGTTAAAACTAAGTCGAGTCATGGTGGCCCTCTTGAATTTCCGATCCGCAAACGATTCACAAGTTTAGTACAGGACCACCCAATGATCATTCCTGCAAAGTCACAATTCAATTGGCTTGGTGGTTTCTGACAAGAAGATTTTTAAAATTTCAGCCAATAAGAACACATTATGGACCCTGGCAGCCATGTTGGATTTCAAATCAGCATCAAAAACACAAATCTGGTAGAGAACCATCCAATGTACATTTCTGGCAAGTTTGGTTCAATTCTGTTCAGTGGTTTCAGAGAAGAAGATTTAAATGTGAAAAGCTAACATACCGACGACTGACACCAGACGCTTACCCATGACAAAAGCTCACATGGCCTATGGCAAGGCGAGTTAAAAAAAACATGTATTTTTTGGTATGATATGAATTGATATGAGCAGCATTTTTGGTGAAAATTCTAGGTTTTTTTTTTTTTTAAAACAAGAATTTTGAGAATTATGTCTTATTTACACAATAATCTTCTGCAATAAGCACTGATGTTCACGAGAATCTATATCACTCACCAGATTGTATCACATTTTGGGATTAGTGGAGAATGTAAATATCATTTTCCATGTCGGTCCTTAAAGCATATTGTAGCAGGGCTTCAATGTGTCAGTGGTAATAAGTCCAGCTTGGGTTCAATGGTTTATTGGAATATAACAGTAATAGTAACAGTAACCCTACAAATAACAAACATAAATACGTGACAAGACAGATCACATAAGATAATACACAATCAAAGGGAGACAATTCTCTATGATTCATCAAAGAAATATAAAATAAAACACTTTTCTACAAGTTATTTTCTATGAGAAAAATACCACAATATACAAAATGTACATGTAGCTTACTCTTCTAATAAGTATACAATAAAGTAAATTATTCTGTCTTTGGTAAATAACCAAATAATTGCAACTTCAAGACAATTGCGTCACCTCAGAATTAGCTTCAGCATAGTTTATACACTCAAAAAATAAATCTCTATGTGAGAGAATATATGACACAAATAAAAATAACAAACACTAACACACTCAGTAAACACAATTCACTGAATACACAAACGTATAAACATGTAAATAAATAATAAAATAAATACAAAGCTTACCCTATATATGGCACAAGGGCACCAGAAGAATGGATCACTCTAGGATCTTTGTAAGTCTACATCATAATAAATCCTGAATAAAATAAAAGGGGCATTGACAAGTCAAAATCACTTCAGAACATATTACATGTAAATATAACAAAAGCATCATCTTGTCTTCTTGAATAAATTAATCAGCTGTATTAGACTTTTTGAAATTTGTTTTCATTTTGCTGGACATAGGTCCAGCACCCAGGAATTTTCTGCTGGACCCTCTGAAATATTGCTGGACCTACATTTTTTATGTATAATTGTTTTAAAGCCAAGCAATGTCATACCGTTATTATTTTAGTCTAGCAGAGCGCTTTCTGTATTTAACTTCATTAGTACTGGTAGAGGCCTAAAAATAGGAAGAACAGTCACCATCCAGAATAAACCAAAAAGTTGAAACCATGCACCAAAAAAGAGTAGCCAAATCCAGCTAGGGATACCCTCAAACTTTGAAAAATTTACCAGATTTAAAACATAATTTTTTTTAAATTTTATTGAGATTACAATAACAATATTCTAAAAGTCATTAGACTCTCTCAATCTCCAGTTTGCCCGGCTGAACTCTGTCGTAATGCTTCAGGAACGACCACATTTTTATGATCGACATGTTGCCGGAACTGTAAACAAAATTCTAAATAGAAACGGATTCGGTGAAGGGAACGATACAAATCAGGGACGTCGTGTTTTTTTATTTTATTAATTTTTTGGGGGCTTTTCACTCGAAAAGATCATCTTACGCATCACAATATATTCAAATATATTTATTTTCATGACAGTTACCAATAATATTTACCAAAAACAGATAAAATATCACATATTCAATGCGGTTACGAATTCCGAGTTGACCGAACTTGTTCCGGTATTTACAACATGACCTGCGTTTCCGACTTCCGTTAAAAAAGTAAACACATCATTCAAAATTGTTTGACGGACATGGGGACCGGCATTACCGACGTTATTGGCAGACCTCATGATTTTCTGCCCCCTTCGTCCGACGAATTTCAAAAACTCTGATGTATATAAATTGTATATCAAAGTTTACAGAAATTCAACACTTGTAAAAATATAAAAGAATAACCATGATAACATTCCTTTCATTCTAATTTTAAATGAAATTATAAAACAATTATACTCAGATTTATACTTCAATCTCAATATGTGCATTCCCACTATTTCATACCAAGGTGAAAATTAGAAATAGTAAAATGAGTAAACAGAAAGTAACTGACCTTTAGAAAACAAATAGAATAGTAGTACAAGATAAGATTTTATTGTCCAATCAAGGTCCCAGCAAGGGGCATAGTCATTACAGTGATTTATATTACACAAAAAAAACAATAAACATTCTAATACATAAATGTAATAAACAGTATACAAACAAGCAATTTGCAGAAATTAGATTGGTACATAAGTACTACACATATCTATGTCTCTGATGAGTATAATATTTGGAAGAGTCCACTGGGCAATTACAAAAAAAACAAAAAAACAATAAATATATATCATTTGTTGATATTTAATAAGTTATTAACTTCTTCTGAACACCGAAATAGAAATAAACCCTTTTATATTTACAAGGGGCTAATTCATTGACAGAAGGCAGATCCAGCGTCCTCCCCATGACCAATGTACATGCATGAGAGCAATGCATTCATATACAGAGGTCATCAAGAGCCAGTGCCTAAAGGACATTTAGACTGGAAATGATTAAACAAAATGAAATTAAAATGAAATTAATGTCCTCCTCATGGCCAATGTACATGGAGGAAATTTGCATCATCCAGATACAGAGGCCATCAAGCAGGGGTTTCAAAGTGGGCCGGTACCCGGTACTTTTACCCGTCCGAGATCGTGTATAGTACTGGCAGAAATTACTGAACCCCCCAAAAATAGCGGTGGTGAAAACCACAAGTACAATGGTCGATAGGCTTGTAGAATATTTTTCATAAAAAATTAATGATCACGTCAATTGCTGAATTCTCGCATTCAAATCGAACAACTGCGTCACGACCAAGTTGATGGGATATTCCCTGTTTTAAAAATAACTTTACCTTAGAATCGTAAATAGCAGTTTGCGCATGCGGTAAATAGATATGTTTTCGCCCCAATATCTTTTCATCCTTGTGTAAAACTCAGACCGGAACAAAGCTGACATCATTTCAAAAAAAAAAAATGACCGATTACAAATTATGTTCAAACACAATTTAGTGTAATCTTCAGTAATGTAAGTATGATCATTATGTATTATGAATATATGACTACACAATATTTTGTGCGATTTGTTTTATCCATTTAAAACCCAGGTTCAAATCATTCTGGGGCGTACCGTCTTGTTGCTTAACTCCGTCCATATTGCTTAACTTCTGGTATACAAAAATAAAAACCTATGGTTAATTTATTTACATATTTTGACGGGGCCCTACCACGGTTGTTCACAGAAATGAAAGTGTGCTGAAAAACATTTTTAAAAGGGGATACAAGGAGATAAGGGATAGAAAATTACTAGAAATCTTGAAAAAGGACCGAACATGGCTCAAATACGAATTACATTGTAATGTCAAAACGCCGGCCCCCCTTTTTTTCCAAAATAATTTAACTTTTGTGATTCAAATGTTAATAAATGTCTTCCCGCGAATCGTTTTTGTTCGAACATTTTTTTGGCACATAAGTCGTGAAAGTAACAATATATATATTGTTTTTGTTTAATTATATTTGTATTGATCTATTAAAATTATAAATTTTATTAAAGATTGATGATTGCAAATTAAATTTATATGTTTCATTAATTATGACACTTATATGTCTTGATCTGTGCCAATAGTCTTTGATGAGTTTAATTACTGGCAATAAAGTTAAAAAAAAACACACAAGCCAAGGTATTGTGAAAAAGAAAAGGACAAAGCCAACAAAAGAATTTTGAGAAGTTTAAGCTTTGATAACAATGGCTTGGTCAAGCCTAGCTGCGGAACCGTAGCTCTTTATGGTCCTTTTGGTTTTTTTTAAGATATGGCGGACTATCTATGAATAATCTTGGCTGAAGTCTGTAAACTGAAATATTCAATAAAGAATTTGGGGGGAAAATCCAGGCATTATGCATGGTCTTCACTTTTGGTGAAATCTGAACTCTGAAGTTAATGGGATTTTTCTTTCAAAAACACTTAATGTTTTGCAGTCTCTGAAGTACATTTTTTGGTCCACAAAATGCTAGATTTCAGGAGCTTCCGCCCCCCCTGGACCTCTTACGGCCCTCAGCCTAATTTTTTAGGTACCTCCTAAAATTTAAGAAGTACCTCCTATTATAAAAAAAACTTTGAAACCCCTGATCAAGGGCAGGTGCATTAGAACCAATTTTCATCATTATATTCTTAAATGCATCAAGTGCCCAGTGGACCTTTCAACAGCTGTAGAAGAGAGAAACATCTCCCAACTTGATATCAAACTTCAGGAGAGAAGATTAAATATGTTTTAAAAAAGTACAGAGAGCACAAAGAATATCAATATTTTCATTGTTTAAAAGCCATACAAGTTTTACATCTATATTAAGTAATGACAAGTTTTTACAATTTTCCTGAGTTTGATAGTTACAAGAAAATAGGAAGTGTCTCTCATCCTCTACAGTATTATCCGTGCATCGTGTGCAAATTCTGTCATGTCGGGGAATTCCCTTGTATCTGCCAGTTTCTATGGCTAACTTGTGAGCAGAGATTCTAAATCTAGTCAAAGTTCTCCACTGTTCAAAATTCTTAATTTTGTCAAGATTTTTTCAAAAGCAGTTGTTTTTTACAGTTAAATAAGTGCTCAATTTGCCATCTGATAATTTTTCTTTATTTTTGTTCCAATCATTAATGGAAAAACTTATTTAAAATTGCATTACTTATCTTATTGTTTTTCAGATCCAAAGATTGAGCTATTTTATTGCTAATAAACTTTATTGAAGAAAACCAAGAAGCATGATTTGAATCATCAATTGATATAGATTCTTTATATGCTGCATGCAAAAGAGTAAACATTTCTTTTTTTAAGTCTATCATAATATCTAATCATTGCTTTAATGACATTTAAATGAAGAGGAAATCTACCAAGTTCTGATAGAACAGCAAAATTTGTAGATTTTTGGTGTACACCTAGTATGTATTTGCAGAATTTCTGGTGCAAAAGTTCAGCTTTTTGCTTACAATAAATTTGGTCAAAAGATAAATTCTGCATCCCATGTCTGAATTTTGCAGAGAAAGTGTTGAAAGTTCCCCAAATTTCACAGCCATAAAGCAGTATTGGCTTAATTGTGTGATCAAATAAATGCATACTTGTATGAAGCCCAGGATTTAATGAAAGGAGGTCTTTTGAGTTTGAAATATGCTTTCGAAGCTGTATTATAAAGTTCCTCTTGTGCATACATAAATGAACCTGATGAACAAAAAGTTAGACCCAAATATTTGTACCTGTGGACACATTCAAGTACAGTATTGTTGAGTTTAAATTGCACATTTGATAGTCTGCCTGCATTGTTAAAAACCATTATTTTTGTTTTTTGAATGTTAACTGTTAGACACCAGTCATCACAAAATTTGCCAAGAATACCTATTTTTTCTTGTAGTCCTGGTGCGGAAGTACATGTGGTCCAAATTAATTTCAGTTTGAAAATGTTCGAGTAAACCAAAATGTCTGACTTTAGTTTCTGTTGTGCTCTATCACATGTGTGAGGAAAAGATAATCTACCAATAGAAAGTCTGTATTTTCCCTCCAAAATTAATGTGTAATGAACCATGCAATTTACTGTACTGTATATAGTTTTATTTTGTAATTTTAATTTCAAAAATATTAGAAACCTTAATAACATGAGTAAATAATATCATTATAACATATAATGATTTTCAGTATATTGACAATGTACAACCAAATACTAGAACTCTATTTATATTGTCGATGTGGAAGTGGTTCGTTATGCGTGCAATTGTTCTGTTAATCATTAGATTAAACATATTTTATTGTTAACTATATAACATTTGGATCGGACACAAGTTATTCCAACTTACAAAGGTCCTCTCCACATATTTACATACAATTTTACATACAATTATATATTCCATGCACCAGCAAGTAATAATGTATAAATATAACAATTACATTTTATAACAACATTGAGAAAAAAAGAATAAAAAGATTTTTGAAATTATATAATATATTGAGTTATAACAGTACAGAATTGTCATATCAACAATGGAGAAAATGTTCATAAAAGAACATAGTTAAATTCAATATATGAAGTGTGATCACTGGGGTAAAACGTTTCGTTTGTTTGATGTTAATCATGAAAGGCAATACCCCCATTCCTCTACTTTATATCGATGTGTTTTAAACAATATTTTCGATTTGAAACTAATTATGTTTACTCAATAAACGGAGGAGGAGCTTTCCCGCTTAGCAGATCTATTGAACTATTTTTGTCTTTATTTGTTATACGTGGGAATGGCCCAAATGAATATCACATGGTATATTTCAACTAAACTGAATATGGACTTGAAAGAGTTTATCATGCTTTATTTCTGTGTAATTTGTAAGTATATTTATCACTATACCTTACCTTACCTCTTACCTCTGAATCTTTAACCCCTTATTGGAGAGGAACCATACTTCTGTATGTAGAACTGTGCTCAATATGTACAGTGATGAAATCCCTCCACCATATGAATATCCCATATCCAAAGTCAACATTATATACAGTTTTCGTTGCCCACACACACACACAATTTTTGATAACATCCATAAACGATCTCTTCAATAAAATTTACACATATATGGTAAAAGGTAAAAAAAATTGTATGCTTCGACACGATGTCCCCCAACTAAAAGGCGGTAAAAATTATAAGTTGTAAGACTTAATTCGCACCTTATATAAGAAACAGCACATCTTTAAAAGTTAAAAGGAACAATGTTTATCACAGCGCTGACACCATTCTCTCTTACTAATTAAAACGTTTCGATTTCTGTCTCATTAAAAGGTAAAAGCAGATGTCATATAACGGCATAAAAAGAAAAAAACGGCCACTCCGCTTTTCTTTACACAATAAACATTCAATTCTCTAGCTATAAAATGTAAAATCGTTAAAATCTAAAATGCACTCCTGTAGTTCTACTGAATAAAAGATTATCACACGTTATTGATTGTACAAATTGTCTTCCTATGCGATAGTTATTCTACTTAATGCACACTATTCTGTAACGAGCTAAATGTATTTGATTTAACAGGCGTCGAGTAAGGCTTTCAGCAATTACTACACTGGCTGGGTGTAATTTCCATCTTTTTGCTATTGTTGTTATGTCCAATATAAGTTGTATTTTCTCCGGGTTTGAAAGTTCTTGGAATTCAATATTGCACATATTGAGTAGCATAGATATTTCTTCAATAATCAGATTTCTGATGGAGCTCAATTTTTCACATTTGAGTGTGAAGTGTTCTTCGTTTTCTGCTTCCTTTATGCATAATAGGCATCTTGGGTCGGTCTCGCTTTTGTACATTTTTATTCTTTTGCTCTGCAAAATGTACGACCCTGTCATTAGTTTCAGTTTGACTGGCAGCCTGGCTATATCTACTGGCGAATGACAGTTTACTTTGAAGATAGGGTGAGTTTTTCCGTTCGCAAGGTTTTCATATGAAAGATATTGAAGTCCTGAATATAGAGGCTATAACGAATTTATGACAAGTAATGTCAAAATAACAACATAAGCTCTTAAGAGCTTTTGAACCGACTAACATACAATCATACAATGCAATACACAATATAAATATACATGACATATACATTAAAGTACACAAGACATAAAAGCAACACATAGCACTACATGCATGCAGATAATATTAAAGCATAAAACATTGTTATAAACACATGAATAAAAGGCAAACTAGTCACAGCACATATAGACATGTAGATACTACATATAAGCACACAAAAACATGAATTTCAGTCAGGCTGCTCCAGGGTTATGTTTTACATGTAACACATTTACAATCTTTACCAGTATAATTTAATATTAATTGCTTTAATTGATTACAATTGTTACAAGTTCTAAAATGTTCAGGTAGGGAATTCCAAAGAACTGGAGCGGCATAGCTGAATTAGTTCTTACCATAACTTGTGGTGCGAGCTTGTGGTACCTGTAAAACATTTGAGTATCTAAAGTTATATCTACTGTCTCTTTTTTGTAATATATTATCCAAAACAGGTGGAGCAATACCATTTAAAAGGGGTGCGTAGCATTATTCCGACAGCCCAGAACTCCGACAGCCCATTACTCCGACAACCCATTACTCCGACAGCCCATTACTCCGACAACCCATTTTTCCGACAGCCAATAATCTTGCTCAGCAAAGAATTTTCTTTATGACATCGGGGCCAGGAAAACAAACAACAATCGACAAAACAATTGACAGCAAATCTTGCTGACGAGGTACACGAACTGACGATGAAATGTGAATGAACTCAAATGTTCCAGAAGAGCACGCAGCTTCTGCATATCTGATTGCTGCCATACAAGGTTGCACAAGTTTGTCTTGTTGCTCTTGGTCAATTCCAAACAGGGCAGTCACATCCAGTGAAGAGGAAATAGCTCTATGTACAATAATTTCAAGGCAGCTCCAAATTTGGGAAACGGAGGGAAAATCAATGAAAATGTTTTTTTCCCATTAAGGATGGTCACTCCTCATGTTTTTGAAATTCTCTCAGATTTTCGAACTCCTCTTGTTTTATCCATTTAAGCGGCAACAGTAATTTTGCACACTGACTCCCACCTTTTATTGCAGGAATAGCTTCTTTAGATAATAAAATACCATTGTTTAAAATTCTATTAAATTCTTGAAACAATTTCCTTGTGTTTAAGACTTAAAACTGTCCACATGTTAAGTCAAGGTAAAATCTAGAGGAGTTCGGTTTCTCGCCAAATTTTTAACAACAACCTGTCTAAAAAAATAGGAAGATCTTTCTGCCAAAAATATTAGTATTGGTCTTCCTTAATAAAACTAGGATAAGAATCGCTACATGGATTTGAATGAGACTTGGTACATGTATATATTCCTACGTGGATCCAGAAAATGTTATGTTCCTTTTTTTCCATTTTTTAATTTCAAAATTTGAAGATAAAATGCCAGTGACGAGAAGAAACATTGGTTGCCATTTTAAATCAAAATGATTAACGCTAGGGCCCAGGTAAGCAATGCATGCTCCTGTGAGCCTCTTGTCTTGATTATTTGAAATTATTTTAAGATTCAACCTATCGTCTCCGAGAAATTGGACGGAAAGGTTCATCAGAGAACGAACAGGAATTAAGCCGAGCTAATTTTTGTCTTTAAATAATTTCATAAGCAGGCGACCTTTAAAAAATGAAATGTGAAGAGGGTGAATGAAGAAGAAGGTAATGAGGGAGCATTTTTATGTTCCGCAAACTTTGTTGGGGGACAAGTAGATTTTCGGTCTGTGCGTCCGTTCGTCCGTCCGTCACACTTCACTGGGGTTTACCCTTGCGTTGAAGCTATAATTTTATGAAGATGTGGTCATATCACCATGAAACTTGGTACACATGTACATCATGATGTGAAATGTAAACTGTGGAAGAATAAGATGGCTTTGACCTATATTACACGGTTGGATGAACTTGGAAACTTTTGACGCTTTGCCTCAGATTTACCCTTGTGTTGAAGCTATAGTTCTATGAAGATGTGGTCATATCACCGTGAAACTTGGTACACATGTACATCATGATATAAAATTCTAGATCTTCAGGCAAGATTATGGTTTTGACCGAAAAGTGCCGAGCGGGACATAAGTGTCGTAGAGACACATTTTCTTGTTTCCAAATTTTCAATCAATATGCTTTGGTGCGAGCGAGTTCGGAGAAAAAGTAATCAATCTGGAGTGAACCTTTGTAAATGTACTTGTACAGCACATATTATAAGGGCTAATTTAAACTTCATCGACGACTATCACACGACCATCGCGCGATTTTCGTCTTCTAATGTTTGTTATAAAAGGGTATATAGGAAAACGCAATTGTATAATGTTCATTTAAAACGTGCAACCGTCGTATGAACATCACACGATTGTCTCGCGATTTGCACCTAGGCTTCTGTTGTTTATTATTCAAATGTATAGGAATTTGTGTAGAAATGCCGTAGAAAACATATTGTGTAATGGCCATTTAAATATTTGAATTTATTCCTGCGACTGTTGCGCGTCCATCGGCCGATCGTCCGGCGTATAAATGAGCCCTTAGTATGTCATATCCTCATTTTGTATCCAGATTGTCGCCATTGCACAGTACCCAAAACATTTACCCGAGGGTATGTGGCACTCGTTTTATTTCTATTTGACAATGTGCATTGTCGGATTAATGGAAATTTTCATTCTCAGCCAATTAATATAATTTTTTTTATCAATGTGTGACGTAAAAGTGTTTTTGATATTTGGCGCTGATTTGACAACTGATTTAGCTGTTTTGTTCAAGTATTGTTGTAAATACTGTTATAGTGACAGCCGGAAACTTTGAGCCGTAATGAAAGGGGGAGGTTTGGCACTTTAAAATCTGATTCAACCCACCATTTCTTTAGAAATGCCTGTACCAAGTCAGGGTCATTACGGTTTTCACAGTTTTCCAATTGTTGACTGATTTTGTCTGTTTATATAATTATGAGTTTTTACTTTCCCTTTGTAAGATTGTTCGGAGTTCGGTAATTTTGTTATTACCCTTAATTAGCATTTCTACGTTACCATGGCAGTTGAGAATTTTCTCATACTTAAGAAAATTCTCATGTTTTATGGCGCCAGGGCCAGGTTTTAAAAATGTCACAAAATTAATGTAGATATTTGTCATTGTCGGAGTAATGGACTGTCGGAATAATGGGTTGTCGGAGAAATGGGCTGTCGTAATAATGGGTTGTCGGAGAAATGGGCTGTCGGAATAATGAATTGACCCCTTTAAAAGTTGCAATTGCCATTAATCTTGTTCTTCGTACATGTAAACTAAGTAATTTAACTTTAACCAATAACTCATCATA
The DNA here is from genome assembly GCA_963680875.1 of Bathymodiolus brooksi. NCBI lineage: Eukaryota > Metazoa > Mollusca > Bivalvia > Mytilida > Modiolidae > Bathymodiolus > Bathymodiolus brooksi. The sequence continues at coordinate 26,548,223 of OY804581.1, read as the reverse complement.
TGAAGAAGTATTATCAAAATACACAAAACGCAATGCCCTCTCTTGAACCCTTTCTATCATTTTTGTATTTTTCTCAGAACAAAAATGCCATGACAATGGACAAAAATTAAAGTTTGGCAAAATAAAAGTATGAAAAATGGTTAATCTATTTAATTTACTAAGATTTTTACCAATACGTTTCAAAATATTTAATTGCTGTACTGCTTTTTTGTATATATTAGTAATATGATAACCAAAATTCCGTTTAAAATCAATATCTACACCAAGTAATTTGACAATTTCATCACAGCTTATGTTGGCATCACCAAGATTAAAAATAGGATTTTTGTCACATGTATTCTTCCCAACAGCAATAACCTGACATTTTTCAGGATTGGCCTGCAAACAATTAAAACTAAACCATTTAATTAAAATGTCACTTTCTTCCTGTAATACAGATATAACCTTTTCATAATCAGGGGAGTGAAATGATAACGTATTGTCGTCAGCATAATTATACAGATTAGATTTATGAATAAAATAGAAAATATCATTAATAAAAACATTAAAAAGTAAGGGTTCATGTATTGATCCCCGAGGAACCTTTTTTGAACTTTTTCCCCACATGCTAACAATATTACCAATTTTTATTTGCTGCTTTCTATCTGATAAATATGAGTATAATAATTTAATAGAATTTTCAGTTAAACCATAAGCTGATAATTTGCTGAGTAAAATATCATGTGGAAGACAGTCAAAGGCCTTTGACAGATCCATAATTATTGCAGCTAAGTATTCGTTGTTATCCAAGGCCTTTTTCCAGTCTTCCAGCAGCCTTAATAATGTTGTCTGGCAACCATGGCCCTTGCGGAATACACACAAAAACATATATATTTTGTTTATCAAAATAGAAAGACAATTGCTCAGACAATACCTTTTCAAATTTTTTTTAGAGGGAATTGGCAAGATGCTCACTGATCTGTGATTACTCTTCGTTAATGGGTCTTTCTTTTTAAATAGATGGACAACTTGAACCTCTTTAAGTCTTTTTAGAAAATGACAATTATCAACAGATATATTTATCAAATTAGTGATAGGATTTACAAGAGATGGTTTACCTAGTTTTCAACAACTTAACTGAGATCTTATCTACACCAGTTGCCTTTTTTACATTAAATTTATCTATTACCTTAGACACAAAAGTTGCATTAGTATGAACAAATTCCAGAACATTTTTTTCAAAAATTTTCTCTTCAATTTTCTTTAAACTTCCAATATCCCTGGCAACATTTACAAAAAATTCATTAAATACTTCAGCTACCTCTTGGTTGTCTGATACAATATTCTCTCCTTCCTGCAAAATAATTTTATTATTAGAACTACAAGATTTTTTTTAGAAGTATGGTTTCATAGTACTCCAGAAATCGCTTGATTTACTACCTCCTAAGCAACGTTCTTGAAAATATGTATTTTCATGTTCTTTTCAGTTTATTTACTAAGTTTCTTCTTATCCGATATTTTTCCCAAGTTTTTGCATTGGCGATAATTGGCAACAGGTTTAATTATTAATATTAATACAATATCAGATCAATATATATATAAATGTATAGATAGATAGATAGATAGATAGATAGATACAGGGGTCGACGTAACCGCTGGCCCGTGGCCAGTATATTTACGGTCGGGCCAGTCAAACTGAACAAAGATCGGCCCGCTGGGCCAGTTGATATTCTCGGGCCACTTGGGCCAGCAACTTTCGTTTCTTCCGTGTCATTCAATATCGACTGATAACAGACTAATGAAATTTCCTGATAAAACGTTAAAATTCAACTTCAATCACTCGCCGAAAGCTATAAATAGCCTAATCACACAATCAGCATGTGTTTACCTTGATCTGTTACCGCACGTTAAACGAATATTGACAGAAATATATGCTGGGAACCAGTACTTCATAATTCAATAATTTTCAAAATCACGATTATTTATTTATAAAACTGAAAGATTAAAACGGTATTTTCTATAGTAAGCAATTTTAAATATTTAATATAAATAAGAAATAAACCCAAATAAACCAAACAACAATAATAAATCATCACGTGAACAGGGCCAGTTCATTTTTTTTCTTAAGTCGACCCCTGTAGATACAATAACAAGATATGTGGTTACCGACAAATTATGGCAACCTTTTGATAGATAGATATTCAACGGGTATACAATGCACCGTGGGATACACAGGTGCTTGTAAATTAAAGTCTGATCACACCGTGGGATACACAGGTGCAAATGTTCAATTGGTATGTTTCAAGCAGAATAGTATACAAAGATAAACATAAAAAGCAGCGAATTCCGCCAAATTGACAGGGCAGGCAAACTCTTGGTTGCGCTGTCAACTGCCATGAAATGGGGTATTCGCTTGTAACCTGTATTACTCTCATTAAAGCCTTCTTCAACACCGCTACAAACTGGTATCTAATCCCCTGCTTTCAGGTCTAAAGTCAGAACCAGAATTTTGAAAATTTTCCTGCCCTTGCTTACTATGACACTGAAGCATCGAATGCCCACCATTACAATGGATACAGGAATGGCTATAAAAACAATGCTGTCTGAAACAGGTCCCTTGGTAATTAAAATTATAACATATTAGAGCACCATCCTTCTTATCAGAAAAAACCATTTGATTACCGGTAACAGGTGAACTTGTAGTGTTGTTCATATGTATCAACCACAATTCATAATCGACCGAGGACCAAGAGCTTGTTGGATCCTGCGCTTTACGCAGACGAAACTGTTCATCGTACATTTTCCAACCGAGATTTGCGCATCGTGATGCCCCTAATCGGACCATACTCATATATTTTAAGAGTTCCTGAAATTTTTCTGGATGTACTGAACAATATATACTTGTAAATATTATAAACGCTGTTGTCCATGTGTCGATTGAAAATAGTTTTTTGTAATTTTGGTCTGGTTGTAAAATTAGCTCCCCTTGCTGTAAAATCAGTTTTTGCTTGCTATCATTATGCTGATTATTTGTCAACAGTGAAGCCAAATCCACATATTCCCCCCTTTTAATTTTTTCTTTTATATTTTGGGACACATTTACAGTAATATCGGATGCAATTCCAACCATTTGGTGTGGTGTGTGCATTTGATCTAAACTAGACCCGATTTGTACGGGAAAATAAGTACTATTATTACCTGTATTGCCACTATTGGATCCCGATGTAGTTATATTGAATGGAATATGATCAGTACTGTGGTCTGTAGTTTGAGGTAATATGATTGGTGCAGGTTGTGGTAAACTTGTGATATTTGCAGAAACTCCCATAGCCCCAATTGAGCTTGACACAGGTAGTTGTACACTGTTATGAGGCGAAGAAGTTGACAAAGACACTGGTACTTGGTTATAAGGCAAAGGACAAGACACCAAATTTGCACCATCAACTGTAGTCGCTACTGCTGAAGATGGTTTTTTCCTTGATGCAGCTATCACTGTACTATATGGAAATGAGGAAGCTTTCCTCTTCCTTGCTGACCACCGCAACATTATTATACACCTGAAACTTAATATTAAATTGTTAAAAATTGATTATTTTAATTATTTAACCTTATTTGCAAAATTACACACATATGGGTCAAGCAAATACACAAGAACATGCCATAATGAACAAACATGCACACAAATGAACAAATGAATAATTTATAGATGTTATGTATTCAAAACTTGAACTTAATTTGACCTCGTCCTTCTTCAGTATGCATTCGACAGCTGAAATATTGTTTGATGGGGTTGATCTTATTTATTCATTATTATTATTATTATTTAAAAGCAAATAAGTCTAGTACTATATGTAATTGTATGTAAACGTGTGTCCAGACTGACTTTCGTAAACCTGTGGCCGAACGGAAGCAGTGGCGAATAAAATTACACAATGAATATAATTTACTTAACAATTACAACATAACTCACTATTAACAAATTATATCAGTTCAAATTATATCGGTTCGCTGAAACAATTTCCATAGTTTATAATTGTTTAATCATATTTAACATGATGGTCTTGGATATATTTTAAAATTAAACGCTGATCAACATCAGTTATACAAACTACAACGATATGGTATATCCCCAGAAATAACCAGTTGGATTCAATCATTCTTACTGAACAGGAAACAAAGAGTCAGAGTCATGAATAGTTATTCAGAATGGGCACCTGTCACCAGTGGTATACCGCAAGGTAGCGTGTTAGGACCTATCCTGTTTGTCATTTATATCAACGACTTACCAGATAACCTTAAGTCAGAATGCTATATGTTTGCAGACGACACCAAAGTTTTTAAAGACATAAATGATATAGAAGATAATAAAATACTACAAAACGACATACAAGAGCTTGAAAACTGGTCTGATAAGTGGTTATTAAGATTTCACCCCGATAAATGTAAAGTCCTTTCAGCTGGCAAACAGAAGACTCAACAGTTCAAGTATACGCTATGCAACACAGAGCTACAATACTCCAACAAGGAAAAGGACATTGGCGTCGTAGTTGACAACCAACTTAATTTTGAAGATCATATGAATGAAAAAATAAACAAGTCAAATAGTATTATGGGACTAATTCGCCGCACCTTCACGTATATAGATACACCAACCTTTCTTATGTTATACAAAGCACTAGTACGACCCCATCTTGAGTATGCCAATTCAGTCTGGAACCCATATAAGAAAAAACATATTACAGCATTAGAAAATGTCCAACGTAGGGCAACCAAACTGATACCAGGTTTCAAAGATATGACATACGAAAATCGTCTAAGGAAACTCAAACTACCAACTTTAGCTTATAGGAGGAAGAGAGGGGATATGATTGAAGCGTTCAAATTAACATCAGGTTTATACGACACTGCTCTACCGTCTCTACTGGAAATACAGAAGAATACCAGAACTAGAGGTCATAGTAAAAAGTTATACCAACATAGATCCAACAAAGACATAAGAAAGAACTTTTTCACTAACAGAATAATAAACATCTGGAATAGTCTACCTGAAAACGTCATAAGTGCTAAAAATACGAAAATCTTCGAACACAGGCTAGACAATTACTGGAAGGATCAGGATTTGCTATATAATTATGAATCCAACCTCACAACCGGAGAAGAAATTGAAATCGACGAAGAGAAGGAACTGAGCATAGTGGTCGACGGCCAGCGCTCAGAAACAGACCTGTAAGTACCTGTAAGTCTTAATTAAACGCTGATCTTTGTCTTTGTACAGGTAAAATTCCTCCGGGATTCGGAGCACTCCAATTAAGGATAAAATTATAAAACCTAACTTAACGGGCACATACTTAAAAAGATACGTATTTACAGTTAAGATCAAATATACGTAGTAGTTAAAAGTTCATCATTTCCATGTTGTATAAATTTGGTTAGTGGCATAAAAACGTATTTACATCCATTACTAAAAAGTATAAAACGTGTGTTGTAAAATAGTCGTTTCAGTAGTATTATAATTGATAGCGTTGTTAAAAGTCCATTCTGTTGTTTAATTATTCATATTAGTAAAAACGTATATACACACAGCACTAAAAGATAAAAGCGCAATCGTAATATATACAATGTTCTTTCCTTCACGCACTCTCCGAATACAGCAATTCTTCCGTTGTTAAAACAAATTGACTCATAAAAGGTAAAATCATCATTTAAGTATGCGTATAGACTTTAAAAGGTAAAACGATCTCTTTAAAGGGATATTGTCTACCAGCTGCGTAATTTTTTCATACCCAAAATTATTGTCGATTTCCGTACTGACCTTCATAAAATGAAGATTAACACCGAGTTATGTTGCAAAAGATACGAAAAAGACCCAAAACTATCGTTATCAGAATTATTGTCCGGATGACAATATTCAAATCTGTTCATATGGCCTTCTATGCGAACACGTCTTGAGCATGCGCACTGTTTAGAAACAATAAACAACATGTGGTTCTTGGGCAAAAGAGAAACTGTCAACGCGTGGAAGAAAGCGGACTTTGACGGATTCAGAGATAAAGAGGAATAGAAGTGAAGTATCTTCCAAATGGAACAAATGCAGGATATATGTAGGGGATCAGTTGGACCGTTGCCGTTGGATGGAGCGAACTCAAGGAAGTGCTTGATTATTGTTGATAGGTAAGCCGAGCATGTTGCCTTCTTTTCTCAATCGTTTTTCATATTTTATGAATTTATGATGATGCCTATGATAATTTTCGGTAGATATTAATCAATATATGTAATTTTGCACCTGGCAACAGCAAATTATTGTCAATGAGTAGCATAAAACGGCCGTATTTGCGAGGTAAACAAACACAAATTTTAAGAGGCCAGCAAAGGGGAAATGGGAGTGCAAAAATGATATCAATGACAATGCAGTTTATTATTATATGTTTTATCAATTTACTACATTTCAACAATTTTGGACATAATTTTTAGTTCAGGGAGCCAAAATTATACTTTACTATCTTAGAATTATCAACATAGACATGATAGAGGGAAATCAATATGTATTTTTCATATAAAGGCTTTCTATTTAAAGAATTGTCATTTGAACTGCTTTTTATCCCCTCGCCAACGAAGTTGCCAAGGGATATAGTAACGCTACCGTCCGTCCATCACATCCTTGTGAACACTCTAGAATCAACATCCTTCAATGGATTTTGACCAAACTTGGTACATACTTAGTCCTTAAGAGAATCTGGAACCCTATTGATTTTCAAGGTCGTATGTCAAAGATCAAGGTCACAGCCTAATATTGTTACCGCATAACATCCTTGTGAACACTAGAATCAACATCCTTCAATGGATTTTTGACAAAACTTGGTACATACTTAGTTCTTAAGATACCGAAACCTTATTGATTTTCAAGGTCATAGCCTTATAGGTCAAAGGTCAAGATAACCGGGTCAAAATTTTACCACGTAACATCCTCGTGAACACTCTAGAATCAACATCCTTCAATGGATTTTGACCAAACTTGGTACATACTTAGTCCTTAAGAGGATCTGGAACCCTGTTGATTTTCAAAGTCAAAGGTCAAGATAACCGGGTCAAAATTTTACCACGTAACATCCTTGTGAACACTCTAGAATCAACATCCTTCAATGGATTTTGACCAAACTTGGTACATACTTAGTCCTTAAGAGGATCTGGAACCCTATTGATTTTCAAAATCAAAGGTCAAGGTCACCGGGTCAAATTTTTAGGCAAGGGGATACGCCATGCTTTGCCCTTGTTTAGTTTGGATCTTGTAAGTATGATTTATAAACAAGATTTTTAAGAAATAATGTGAAGATCCATAGCAATTTGCATGTTTCACAGTGTGTGAATTTAACAGTAGACCGATGGCCCATGTCTGTGTTAAAATCATGCAGGTTTTTGTAAAATTATCTAAATTTTTTAGGCAAATTACTACAAAAACTGGTAATTTCAGACAAATGTGATTTTGTAGTGATTGATATTTGTACTTTTGATTTAGATATTCTGACCAAGGTAATTCTAGAGTAGAAGAAATGAGCAGCCATTACATTTCAACGAAACGGATGAAACTGGAGAAATCGAGTTCATTTGTGAACCCATTTGAGTATGTTCATTTTGTTAAAGATTAGACATATTCTACATTATGTTTATAGGTAACATTGTCAATATTGTTCAACACAGTCACTCGTATAACAGTTTCCTATTAATTATTGTGGCTTGCATAGTGATACTACTAGTAGCTATATTATATAGGGATCATGTTGGCTTCTGTGTCATCGTTACTTTTTCATCAATCCACAAGCTGAAATGGCCAGTCCTCTTTAGCTACTTACGGGAATGAAACCAAACTGGGACAGAATTGACGCACGTCTGGCGCACAAAATTTTTTCCTGGAACTTTGATGTAATTTTGTTTCTTTATATTGGGTTGTGTAGATGTGTGCTGGATACATGTACCGGATTATAGATTTAATATTAATTTGAAAAGCTTTTTCGTTATACAGCTGCACATCAGAACCATATAGCAAAATTTGTTTCGATATTATACACATACACTGTAATATACAATTATTTTTTATTCTTACAGTCTCTCAATAGATATTACTGAAGAGGGCAGTGATGTTGGTGATGATTCTGACGATGGAGATTTTGAACCTAGCTTCAACTTCACTCTAAGGTTTGTCATGTTAATTTCATATGTTTCAGTTGTAACTTACATACTTGAAATTTTGTCCTAATAACAGAACCATGCATGATCATATGTCATAGGAGCTTTATTATACCCCCGCTCCACTGGAAGGGGGAGGGGGTATACTGTTTTACCTCTGTCCATCCGTTCGTCCCAAGATGTTCATAACATTTTGCTCAGTAATTATTTATGGCAGCAATCTGATATTTGATCATAGGCTTCAGAAGGGTCAATCGAAAGTCGCAAACCCGCTGTGTTGTCCATGGTCAAGTCCGGTAGAAGTCCCATCCGATGAAGGGAAAGACATCAACAACAAATGAAGATCAGGTCTGATTTGGGTAACAGACACCCTGTAACCATTGACCAGCTCGTGATGCCTGCCGTAGAACTTCTTGAGGGATGACCACAACCTAAAATCTGTCTACAAATCACTCAAATCCTTCATAAAGTGGACTTGTAATGATATGTTTAGTTTGTCATTCACTATACATTCGAGATATTCATCTTGAATTGAAAGTTAGGGCTCCATAGATCATAATCTCAATTCTATTGTTTTATTCTTGTTAATTACATTGTATGTATTTTTCTACTTCAGGTGGCAGAGAAGTTACAACAAAAAGACAGCTAGATGGTCTGTGCATCCTGTTAAAGCTGACAAGTCATATTCCTATGTTCCAAGACTATTAAGGGTCATCATTTGTATGAGACAGCAAGATAATGAAGGAATGAATTAACATGTGCAGTTGGAAGTAGATGATCCCAGAAGAATCTCGGTCCATCTTGCACCAATTCCACAACCTCCAACTCGGGATGATATTGTCGCATCTCAGAAATCCAGATTTGAAGACCAAGACAAAACAATTGACTATATTGTCGCATAAAATAAATTTAGATTGTCACTCTTTGTTTTTCCTGGTCTAACAGAAGTTCTGCACATTTAGAGCAGAAAAGTACCCAAGTCAGGATAATGGCCATTACAAATTGTCCAATGCACAATAATGATAGCTGGTGGCCATTTTGAATTTTCAAATGGTGCAAACAGTAACAACACATGTTAAAGACATTCATAGGAACATATATACCAGATTTCAATTCAATCCCTTCAGCGGTTCTTGAGAAGAAGTTTCTTGAAAATCGACCAATCAGAATTTTCAAAGTCACATGGTGGCTATGTTTTTTGACGAATCTGCACAAAAGTAACAACTCTTGTGTAGGACCTCATAGAAAACATCTCTGCCAAGTTTGGTTTTGAATTATATAAAAGACTGTCAGTCCATTTTAGAAGAAATTGTCAGTGCTGATAGAACAAAAAATAATAATAAGATGGCAAAACTTTCAAATTAAATTTACAATTCCAACTGACCAACTTGTGAAATTAACAACTCATTAGGGTTGATTTAATTTTTATTTTTGGTGTTTTAACGCCACTTTCAGCAATATTTCAGCTATATCATGGCGACCAGTTTTAGTGGTGGAGGAAGCCAGAGTACCCGGACAACCACCGACCATAGGGAAGCAAGTGGTAAACTTTATCATTGTAGGATATATGGGATAAAATACAAAATATTTCATGAACAAGTTTTAATTAAATCGTCTAGGAATGAAACCCTTGTATTGTCCATATAGATCAGGATACTTGTCCCTAATTTTTCAAGTACAACAGCTTGGGATCACACGTCTGACCCCAGCTCCAAGTCGGCCATGTGCCCAAATGGTATACTGGCGGTAGGCTGCATACCTATTGGATCTGTTGTAATCCTCATCATGGGGCATTACTACAAGTTCCTCTCGAAACATTCTAGCAACCCCCAACACTGCCTCATCAAGGACAATCCGATCAAAGTCCTGTAATAAAGACAAGAGATTTAATAAAAACAGAGTAAAGACAGATGGTTATACATTTATCTAGAAAAATGAGCTCTATTTAAAAAAGAAATATAATTCATTATAAGTGAAATAGTTTGCACAAATTCAGTTTAGAGAAATAAAAAAAAGTCTTATTTTGGAAGGAAAGATTTTCTCGTGGGACTTTCTTATGACCACAGTTTTATTTCGTTTTTTGTTGGTATATGGGAGAACCATTTTGGTCTTGCAATTTTTTTTTATCAATTTACCCCTCAAGCTATTCAATTTTAATTTTATGTTTTTTTTCCTAAAAATTATTTTGATTCTGAATCTTGAAGAAAAAAATTTGGCTGGACAGGAGAAAAAAATATATACTTGCCATTTTCACAGTATAATCATATACAAAATTTTGAAGAAAAAAAATTATTCCAGCACTTCGCCAATCTAATTAAAATTAGATTTACGCGCTTGCTCCCTATTTTAGATCTAATTATACCCCCGCTCCCCGAAGGGGGAGGGGGGTATACTGTTTTACCTCTGTCCGTCCGTCCTTCCAAAATATTTTTCGTCACATTTTTCTCAGCAACTATTGATGGCAGAAATCTGATATTTGGTCACAAGCTTCACATAGGTATGCCATATCGTGGGAAGCGTTTTTGGAACCATCAGATTCCTACTTCCTGTTTGCCGACTTAGTTGGTTTTTATCCACATTGAACATATATGCACATTTTTCTCAACAACTATTGATGGCAGAAATCTGGTATTTGGTCACAAGCTTCATATAGGTACCCCATATCATGGGAAATGGCAGGGGTATCATAAGTGAGCATTAGATCACAGTTCACCTTGTTTTAATTAGATTGGCACTTCGCCGGAAAATAAGAAAATATGATTTCTGTGGCGTCTGAAAAAAACATTTCTACGGCGAAAAAACGTGACATAGCCCCCTTCAAGGTAAATGGTCAGTCCCATATTATTTTGCAGCAACTGTCTTGTGAAACTAGAAGTAAGGTCTCTTTTGTTTCTAATCCAGCCCAAATTTCTCTGAAACATTCCAGTCAATTAACAAATAAAACAACACTGGCTACGTCATTCGTTTTCATCAGACATGTATTTCACTGTGTTCTACATGTATGTCTCTGGCTAAAATAAATTAATTTAACACGTGTATCAAAATCTCGGGAAACAACTTCATAACTTATAAGAAGAAAAAAACTAATTTAGTTATTTTTAACGCCGGCAAAAATTTCCGATCGAAAATACGTAGTTGAGCTTGTCCCCATAGGGTGCCTCCTGGCATGTTTTCAATGGTTATCGTGGAAATATCGGCTGAATCTGTTAAGGCATGTAGTTTTCATCAAAGAAAATCTATTCCTGATACAGAAATTATTTATTCTACGTCTTTTAGATACAATCGATTCGCAAATAGCTTTTTTCCTCAACTTTTATAGAAATTTACCTCAATATTCATGCTGCAGCATCCGGGCTACTGACATAAAAATAGATAAATAAATAGAGTTGGCCTCGCCCAGGTCAGTGCATAATTAATTAGCTTCCGGTAACGATGGTCAGCTTTTTTAGTCGAAAAAACAACGTTTCGGAGCGTATTCATCAATAATTCGGTGTTTAATCTTCATTTTATGAAGGTCAGTACGGAAATCGACAATAATTTTGGGTATGAAAAAATTACGCAGCTGGTAGACAATATCCCTTTAATGAACGGATCGGGTGCTGGACACAGTAAGAAAAATATTATTATATTAGCTTACTTATAAAAGGAAACAGTTCTATAAAAGTACTATCAGCTATTGACTATCTGCCTTTCTACATAATGTTCTACAATATTTCAGTTCTCTTTTGGTGTAGCAGAAAGCAATAGTGTTGCGTGGCTCTTTCGATTTGCACTAAATCCTGGTTTGAATATGGAATCAGTTGGTTTATTTTATATGAGGTGCAGTCCAAGATGATTTGCATAAGCAGCCCATTTTGTTCTATAGTCCGTGTCCCACCACCACCACCCCTTGCCTCTTCTAGAGCTTCACCTAGTTTCACCATTTGTGTTTTTCTGTTTTCTTCTAGAGTTTTACATTCTAGTAAAAAATGCACTCTATCTTCATCTTCCTCCCCACATAGTTTACAGATCGGAGATATTTTGTTACGGCTGAACTTAGCGTGGTGGTATTGTAGCATATAAGTATCAGTAATTAATCGTAATTTGATTTCTGCTTTTTGTATGTCGTACTTTAGATTTTTCACACTTCGTAATATGTTATGTGGTGTTCCTATTGGATTTTGTTGAATTTCTAGATATTCTAATGTAGATTTTATTTGCTTTTCGTTTGTCCATTTATCGTACCAAAAGCTGTTAATGGCCTTTTTCATTGCATTTTTCCACTGCTGTTTCTTTGGAGGATTTTTTAGTATTTCTTCTGGAGATGGCAGATTATATTTCTGGAGCGTCTTCCTAATTCTACAGATAAAAAATCTGTCTTCTTCTTTTGAGTTTTCCATTTCACATATGAGTATGTCTTTTTCGATGGATGAGTCAAGCCTGGCTAAGGTGGTAAATAAGATCATTGCATTTTTGTCCAGCGTTGTCTCTATTGGTTCTGCACCTATTAGTGTGTAGATGGCTACTGCTGCGGTTCGCTCTGGAAGGCATTGAAATTGCCTGCAGGTTGCCCTTTGAAGCTGTTCTAATTTCTTCGTGTCTAATGGTGTATATGCTTGGATTTCCAGCCCATATAGATAACGTGGGACAGCGTATGTATTCCAGATTTTCAGTAGAACCACTGGGGACATTCCTGATCTTGCATGCAGTCCAGGTCCTAGTAAGGCATATATTGTTCGTCTGCCTATACTCAATCTCTCTTCAATATTTATTTTCCCGTTTTCTTGGTAAGTTATTCCAAGGTGCTTAATTGATTGTACCCTGTTTATTTCCTGGTCTCCTAATACATATTTTTTCGGATGTGTTTGTAGAGCTTTTGATACATTTATTACTTCAGTTTTTTCCGGGTTTAGTTTCACTAAATCTCTTTTGGTGTTATATTCTAGGAGATTTAACATGGCTTGAATGTCCTTACTCTCTCCCAGCAGAGCAATGTCATCTGCACAGGCTGGCGCTGATACAGTAATATTTCCAATAGTAGCTCCTAGCGTGCTTTTGGTAATACTATCCAAAATTGTGTTATTATACCTCTTGTAGAGTAAGGTTGACAGTTTTGCACCTTGACGTATCCCTTGTTTAATATCTATACTTTCTGTGGTTTGGTCTCCCCATTTAACTTTCAGGATTAGCCCATCATAAATGTTCCTTAGTAATAGCCACATATCACCAGTAATTCCATCGTGGTATAGCTTATTTAACATTATGTCATGGTTGACGGAATCAAATGCTTTTTCTGCGTCTACAGTCAGAAGTTCTAAATCCCGATTAAATTTTTTGTATATTAATATAGTTTCTGATGCTATAAATGCTGTAAATTTACTAGAAGCGTTTTCAGTAAAACCTCTCTGTAAAGGATTTTGCGTTGGAGATAGCTGTTTTTCTAATCGCTCTTTGATGACCGACTCAATAATATTTGAGAACGTGTTTGTAACGACTATGCCTCTATAATTTCCTGGTAAAGTTTTGTCCTTTTTCTTTTTCAATACTGGTGTTAAGATTCCTCTTTTCAAAGTATCTGGAATATTAAGCTCTTCAAATATTTGGTTGGTGATACTACATATTTCTGTTGCCAATTCAGCATTTGCAAATTTAAAGTGTTCTGCTTGTATTCCATTTTCATCAGCAGCTTTCCCATTATTCAGCTTTCGGATAGCTTGTTTTATTTCTGCTTCTGTTGCTGGTGGAATTTTCACCTTATTGGCTGTTACTTCTGCTATGATGTCATTTTGTATTGTGCAGAGGCTGTTTCGTTCTAGGTCAAATTTGTTTTCGCCCAGATTAGGAGTAGCCAGATTTTCAAAATGTATTCTCCAGGCTTCCATAATATTATTTTGGTTGTATTCAACATTGTCTATGACCAGTGTGTCAGTATTTATTGCCGAGTTACTTCTCTGTATTCTTAGCAATTTGTGGAATGTTTTACTATCGTCTTGAGATGCCTCCATAATTTCTGAGATCAGTTTATCTTTCTTTGAGGCGTATGCTTGTCGCTGTACTTGACGCAATGTTCGTTTTTTCTTTATCATATCCTTTTTTTCGCTTTCAGTGCTACCGTTCGAATTTCCCTTATTTTTCCAAATCCAGTGTGCTTTTCTAGCCTCTTTAGATGCTTGGTCGATGTTATGATTCCATATTCCTCTACCTACAGATTTGAGTGTCTTTAGACGCCTGTATTTTGGTATTGACTTCCTTGCTGCCTTGTGTAATGTATTTTCTAGTGTGGCTATTCTGTCTGCAACACTTAGTTTTATAGTGTTTTTTTGCTTTCTTATTTCTGTTTGTATGATTTTCTTATATTCGTCAGAATTGCATTTGTCCCATGCTGGCTTGGTATATATTTTAGCTGATTTTGGTGCCAATTTACTTATTTGGGTGGTAATTTCTACTTTAATGAGAGTATGGTCCGAGGTGTTTATAGCATCGAACGGCATGATTGAAACACTAGGTTGTAGGTTCAAAGTTTTTCCTTTAAACAGAATATAATCTATCTGAGATTTGCCTTTTCCGTTATGATGGTGGAATGTAAAGTCAATTGGATAGTTTGTAGGCAATATCAGGTTGCTTTCTACAGTAAACTTCTTAAAGATGCGATCCCTTCGTCTGTCGTCTCTATGTAATGAAGCATTCATATCTCCACAGAGTAGGATATCGTATGTTTCTTCATATTTTTGTATGACCTCATTCAATTGATCCATCATGTCTCTGTATTCATAGTCTCCCTCCTTGATATCGGATGCCATGTAAACATTTACTATGCATAACATTGTCGGTATATTGTTGATTGTAATAACTTGTATACGACTACCCCCATCTGATTTAATTTTCACTGCATTGTCTATGGTTTTCTTCCAGAATACGGCTATACCGCCATTGCCACGAAGGGACTTGTAGTTAAGTTTTATATCATCATCGTCCACTGCTTTAGCTGAAACGTTGAAATCTTTGTGCATATTTTCCAGGATTTTCTTTTCTAATGATAAAAGCCAATGTTCTTGTATCAACATCAGTCTTGTTTGGTAAGGAATCACTACGTCACTAAACTGTCAACCTAAAACCCTGAATACAATCCCGTAGAATCCCGACGTGATAAATGAATTTATGCATATAACTTAAATTCTGTTATTTTTCAAAAATTTTGAATAGAACATTTTTTTGTTATAAATTGCTTTCCTTAGATTCTCTATTCATATGCGAGGGTCAGCGAGCTCTTTATGGCATAAAATGTGTACTTAGGATTTTTTGACAAACATGGATGCACATACTGATAGATAAAAAAAAATCGACGCTTGTAAACACGTTCCGTGTAACACACTAACACACTCAACGAATGAAGATCTTCTTTACATAAAGCGCAAAGGTGATCCTAAGTCTCGTACCCTCTCTCGTACGTCCGATACCACTGAAACCCGGAACCCGTGTGTAATAAAAGTCATTTTGTTAGCTTGTTTTACTTATATTGATATTTTTTAATTTATTAAATCTCTTCTGACATACTGACAAGAATTTTTGTTTCTACGCTGAAGTTAACTTGTGAGATTTCGTAAGGAACGACAGTTCGATTGAATGAGACTAGATTCGGCCCTAAAAAAAGTCGTCCCCAATATATCTAGCTCGGCCCAAAATATCTCGACACTTTTTGATGCACTGGATGAGCTTGAAATTGCCAGATAATTTTCAGATTTTGCGAGCATTCATGGCCGTGCCTGTTTCATATTATATGGAAGTTGATTTTTCCTACAATACTTCTCTTTTACTGGTACATGTTTATCAAAGATTTTCCTTATATATCCACATGTGACCGTTAATCGGTCAGTTAAGACATTTCCTTATGATTCTCATTAAAATTGGTATTTATCTCAAAGATAAATGCCATGTTTACTTGGGCACATGGCAAATGGAATTTAATGTTTCCAAATGTGCAATTATGCAAACGACAAACAAAAGATCAAAGACCGATTTCCCTTATAAAATGAAAGGAGAGACTCTACAAAAAGTTGACCATCAACCATACCTTGGAGTGGAACTCAGTAACAACCTCAAGTACAACTTGCACATCGACCAAACCTGCAAGAAGGCATCAAAAGTACTTGGTTTCCTTAAAAGAAATCTTAAACACTGTCCATCTAGTGTAAAAGACAGAGCATATACCAGCCTTGTAAGACCAAAATTAGAATACTGCTCAACGATTTGGAACCCTCACACAACGAGCAACATCAACAAATTAGAATCTGTCCAAAAGAACGCAGCTAGATTTGTCCTGAACAAGCCGCATGACTACAAAAAACCTGACAGCACAACGAAAATGGTAAAAGATCTAAATTGGGGAAAATTAGAACAGAGGCGAAAAAGATCAGATGTAACACTCATGCACAAGGTAGTCCACCACCTCATCGCTGTGCCGGTTTACCATCACCCCACTATGGCAGAAATAACATCAACTCGCCACAGCCATGCTTGGAAATTACAGACAATAAGGACAAACATAAATATATATAAATATTCATTCTTTCCACGAACGATCATCCTGTGGAACCAACTACCACCGCCTGTGATAGCCGTCCCGGACTTGGACGCATTCAAGGTGGCAGTCAAGGGAATATTCTAAACTTCCATATACTTGTACAGTGTAAATATGTTGTTTCTTTTAAACTTTGAGGCTCTGCTGTGCACGCGTGTAAATATAGTCCTTAGTGAGATGTCTGCTTGCGGATGTTACTAAGTAACCTGATTGAAGTTGAAGTTGAAGGCACTTAAGCCAAATAATATACCAGAACATCGTTTAATTTGATGAAGAAATGTCGGCTCGCTGACCATATCCAGAAATTGAGGGTACTTTCCTCATAAATATTCATCATATTTAAATTAGATTTTGATCACGTGACTTCAGTTTCAAGCTTGATGATCGTTTATTAGATTTGTCAAAAAATAGCCTATAGTACGGAAATTCAATGTGTCCGTCAATGATTCGAAAATTAAAAGTTATTGTTTATTTCCGTAAAGTTTTTCTTCTGTCAAAATTCAAATATTTTTGTTTTGTAACGATTTTAGACATGTCTTTGATATCGCGATCATGCAAAAATGATCATATTATATTTAATGTGGGAACCCCGAGTTTAGAAGCTAGAAATATAAGGTTAGTTAATATAATTACATATATTATTGAGGAATCTAAATTAATTTCAGAAAATATGTCGCCAAATGTCATTCATTGTTAAATTTTGTGTCACACGCCACCAGTTTCATGTATTTCAGATATTTTTACATAGACTCTTAAGGCCAAAAAAGGGTTCGTCGCCTCGGATTTTCATTTAGTCCAGGAACCTCGAATATTTAATTGTTTTCATTAATTTTTATTTCATTTAATTCAGCTTGATTCAATGTATCATTTTCAAGTTCAGAAAATGACACATATGCAATTATGAATGATATCGTCTACATAGATCATATGAAAATTGCAGACGTCCCGGCGTCGCCATCTTAGATATGCAAATGAGCAAAGTACCCATCATTTCTGGCTATGCCTTTTTTGTTTGCATATGTTTTGTAATGGCGCCCAAGTCACGTTACCTGAAATCGGTCAACCATAAAATAGTCACGTGGAAGACAAATAGGCCTAGGATATTGTATTTTACAATATTTTTTAATTTGCTTTTTCTATATTTCCCCATTTTTTCATTAAATTGTATTTGCTGCCACTTGTTTTCAGCAGATAATATCTCTATTTTCACGTACAATTTTATCCATATCCAATTCCATGTAATTTATATTAAATCATATATATTACCCACAAATATTCCCGCTAAAAATCTGGAAATTGTCTAAGGAATTACTGAATTTCAAAACGAAAACAATGCAATTTCCGTTGCCTAATTGAGTTGTAAATATAGGTCAATATGCGCAGTGGAATGTAAACAAACACAGGATATGCAAATTATTCAAATGTTACGGACTGTGTTTTTCTGGAAATATTTGACTTTGATTATTAAGTCAAAATGGTAATAGTAAAATGGCACCATTTTAGCACCAAAACCTATAGATATATTTTCTTATCTGTTTAAATCTCATTGTTGTCTTGATCAAAGTGAAAGTAAATCCATTATCTATTTCTGGACCCAGTTTGCAGGATAAATGACGTCATCGACATCTGAACTCACCTGACAGTGCATTCCAAAATGGTGATCGATTTCAGGTGTTGACCGATTTTAACGGACGAGAGGATAGTATTTTCTTTCAATAAATAAAATTAACAAACACAATTTTACAAATAACAGAATCAATTCATTTTGTATATAATATGCGAGCTCTTTATAGTATAAAATGTGTACTTAGGATTTTTTGACAAACATGGCTGCACATATTGACGAATAAAAAAAAATCGAGGCTTTGTAAACACGTTCCGTGTAACACAATAACACAATCAACTAATGAAGATCTTCTTAACATAAAGCGCAAAGGTGATCCTGAAGTCTCGTACGTCCGATACCACTGAAACCCGGAACCCGTGTGTAATAAAAGTCATTTTGTTAGCTTGTTTTACTTATATTGATATTTTTTAATTTATTAAATCTCTTCTGACATACTGACAAGAATTTTTGTTTCTACGCTGAAGTTAACTTGTGAGATTTCGTAAGGAACGATAACTCGAATAAAGGAACGACAGCTCGATTGAATCAATCGTAACTACTCGGCCATTCTCGCTACCCTGCAAATAACCTCGTATGCATTAGGCGTATAAATCGCACTACTTTTCACATGTCAGTTACATGAAAGTTTGATAAAGTTATATTTTAAGCAATTTTCTATATTTCAATTAAAGTTTTAATTAGTTTTGCATAATTAGATTTTACTTAATATGTCTTCCATATTGGATTTTCGTGGACTATATTTTTGTGCGGCTTAACTTAACTTAACTTCCGGCAAACAATTTAAGAAGAATTTCTACTATGTACGTACGAGGTTATTTGCAGGGTAGCGAGAATGGCCGAGTAGTTACGATTGCGATTGAATGAGACTAGAATCGTCCCTAAAAAAAGTCGTCCCCAATATATCTCGGCCCAAACAATCTCGACACTTTTTGATGCACTGGATGAGCGTGAAATTGCCAGATGATTTTCAGATGCGCGAGCATTCATGGCCGTGCCGGTTTCATATTAGTGCGTAGTATACGAGCGTCAGCGAGGTCTTTATGGTATAAAATGTGTACTTAGGATTGTTTGACAAACATGGATGCACATACTGATGAATAAAAAAAAATCGACGCTTTGTAAACACGTTCCGTGTAACACACTAACACACTCAACTAATGAAGATCTTCTTTACATAAAGCGCAAAGGTGATCCTAAGTCTCGTACCCTCTCTCGTACGTCCGATACCACTGAAACCCGGAACCCGTGTGTAATAAGCTCGCTTCGTTAAGCGAGCTATTTATGACTGAAACATGGTAAAATTAAATCAATAAAGGAATAATGACGAATACCATTTACTTTGACTAAAACAGAAATCCTTATCATCCATACACTATGCCTATGAAAAAGTTTCACCACATCCGGGTTATCCATACCACTATGGCTATGAAAAAGCTTCAACACATCCGGGACATTCCGGGTAACTGCTTTTCGCGACACTCTCTAGACCGTATGAAAGATACGGTGTACGAAAGGTATCGAATACCGGAATCGCTGTTGCCTATATTGTTTCCTTGTGAAATAAACATAAAATTTAATTCAACATTCTTCTTCTTTGACGAAAATATAGAAATTATTTGTTTGAAATGAATATTTAAAGAATTTTGTCTGTAAATTGAAACCGATAATTATCGAATCCTACACGGAAAGTAACGAGTCGCTAAAAAATAACACGATTGCGCAACCCGATCGTCTGCTCTGGATTATTGCTAAAGCAAACGCAAGCTTATATTTATATTCGCATCAGGTATTGATAAAATACACAATTGCCCAAAATGTCTCAGAGAAAAACACTTTCAAAAGTTCCGTTGACCCCCCAATTTACAACAAATGGTCCAAAGTCCAATCGGAATAAAATCCAGGTGTTAAGCGGCCTTCCTGTTTGGATTATTTCATGGCGTCTCATTGACATTGGCGATACCACTTCATTTTTAACCTTTTCGAAGTTCTATTCAACTATATAATTTTATTCTACATTTACACATGGATCCTGGTGGTAAAATCTACACTATTGATGAGTTTAGATGTTGGAAAGTCGAGAATCTTGACGATCAGAGGTCTGTCGGTTAAAAGCTCAACAGAGCTTATGTTGTATGTTGTTTTAACCATGCCGACTCTAAATAAAGCTTATTTATTATTTATTTATTTATAAGAACGAAGGGGGAGGGTACCGGGTCGTTTCGCCCCAGAAAGTGAGTCGATTCGCCCCACTTAATCGCTATTATATAATAATAGATGAAGTCTTTTTCGACAATTTGTTGGTAATTATTTATTTATTAGTTGTATACAAGAAATAATAATAACAACTGATATGTGTCATATGTCAACAACTAATTTGAAGCCATGCAGAACAAACAATACATATAAATTTATTACTGTATTGTTCAAAGAAATTTTACAAATTTAAGCAGGTGTCAAACAATTTACTATATAATGATTTTATTGTCAATATATATATACAATTGGATTGGGAACAAGTTTTTACAACTTATTAGTCCCTCTCCATACAAATACAGTAATACTACTAATAGTAATAGCATAAACAAATCGAATGACAGCAAATGTGCAGGCTATATCAATAATAAGTAAATTAAGCAAAATCATGTCAAACTAAGCATACATATTAAATATTGTTTTAATATTTAACAGAAAAAAAGGAGGGGGGTGGTAAAACTAATAAATTGTTTGAGATAATATCACGGGTGGGGATAATTAACACAGGCACTTGTTTCATTAAAAAAATATATGCCCCGGCCTCTTCCTTACTTCAAGGTAAACATCTGCACTTTACCCCTTCCCCACTTCGCCTCAATATTTTTCCCTTATTTGTGATCCTTTCGCTGACCCAATTATATCGTTACAATCCCGAGATATTTCTCTTTTCGACTGCCACATTTAAATATAAATACTGGGCCCCCTTCAGACGAATTGAACCAGAATATTCAGCGAAAGTCGCATTTTCTATTTTTCAGTCACTGAAACGGATACAGTCACTTCCGGTCCGTTCTAAATTGATTTAGAAACTAAAAAAAAAAAGTGTTTTAAAAATCAAATGTCAGTAATTTGGAGTTGAACATATTTTTATAATCTGCATTGGAACAATTATCTGTATTTTAAAGGCTTACTTTACATTTGAGAGATGATCATGATGGCATTGTTACACATGGCCGGTCTAGAGAATTCCGAATGCATATGAAAAATCCAGCGCAAACCAGAAGTTTCAATGTCTTAAATTTTCACCAAGCCACTTTCGCTGAATACTCTTGTCCAATTCGTCTGAGGGGGTCCCGGTAGGTATATTTAAATGTGGCAGTCGAAAAGAGAAATATCTCGGGAGTGTAACGATATAATTGGGTCAGCGAAAGGATCACAAATATGCGAAAAATATTGAGGCGAAGTGGGGAAGGGGTAAAGGGCAGATGTTTACCTTGAAGTAAGGAAGAGGAGGGGGCATATATTTTTTGAATGAAACAAGTGCCTGTGATAATTAATTATTAAATCTACAAGTTTGTCGAATAAATTTTTGCACTGATTTGAACAATAAAGTATTCAATTCTTCACTAATTTCATTACATCCAAAGAGTATATATTCTATAGAGATGGGAACAATGTTATTAAAATAATTAAACAGAGAAGTTCTATCGTGTTGATAAAGTGGACATTCAAGAAAAAAATGAATAGCATCCTCAAATAAATGACCACATACACAACGTGGATCATTCTTCAAATTTACTCTATAAATCGGCATTAAGGCCACTACATCTATGTCTTAGCTTAGTATGTATTATGTTAATTTTCCTATCGCCAATATTGTAAAATGAAGCCACCGGAATTTGGACAGCCTGAATTGTCAAACAATGAAAGTGAAGCCATACATAATATTAAACACGTCAAGAAATCATGTTAATTATGAGGAAGACAAAAATAAAGTACCCATGAACAAGCCTTACAACATCCAAAATACCAATATTTGCAATGCTATTTTCCGTATTTCATTTTTTAAAGCACTATTACAATGGTATTTTCCATATTTCATTTTTTAAAGCACTATTACAATGGTATTTTCCATATTTCATTTTTTAAAGCACTATTACAATGGTATTTTCCATATTTCATTTTTTAAAGCACTCTTAATAAATGAAGGCGAAACGACCCGGGGCAAACGGGAATAGGGGAAAAACGACTCACGGGGCGAAACGACACGGATTCAGGCTTGTGTTGTCGGCAGGTAAGTGAAACTTGCCTTTGGTGCCATCACAAGATTATGTTTTACAAGATAACAAGAGGTGCTGCGACAAAATTTTGAGTGACTGGAATTTCAGACTCCGTTCATTGGGCTTCAAATGTATTCTGGTAGGCTTGATGAACATGATTGATGGTATGCAATTTTGGACACCAATTGTTTTTTACAGACATAAAACAGTTCTGGTTAGCCCATGGTTATGTTGCATTGACAAATGACATGCTGAAAGCCTATAAGGTTGCCCACGTCTGAATATTTTTAAGTGGGTGGTTGCAGGAGGCATATTTCCTAAAGACGAAGTCGAACAACAACTTATGTATTTTAAGAACAAAGTGTTCATCATCACAGACACTGGATGACGACCCCCACAATGTATTGATATTGCACCAAAGAAGATGATGGTTTAACAGAAGGAGCTTATTGTTCTTGCACTGCAGGGTATGAAATGTATGCATGTTTTTTTTTATTCTCTATATCGTGTCTATGTAGTGCCAATTCAGGACCATTAGATAATAACACTTAACAGAAGGGATTGCAACCAATCTTGGCTGAAATGTTCCTAACAAATTCATGACAAAATGTTGTAGTTACTATGGTGTCAATGAATCAGTACATTTCAATAATGTTTGAGAGATTTCAGTTCAAATCTCTCTGGAAGCTAATGATCTGCATACATATTAGGTTTGTCAACTACTAACAATTACAATACATGTATATACAATGTAGCTTCTATAGTACAAGGTAGTACGTTTCAATAATGTTGAAAAGATGTCAGTTCAAATCTGACTGGAAGCTAATCTATCATAGTATGGGTTTATTTTAATATATGCCTGATCATGTTGACTGCATTAACTAACTTGGACACAAGTCCCTAGCTTAATGAAAGTTTTGAAGAACTACCGGTACTCCTTTTTCAATGCGACCGCAAACATGTTGTGTAATAGTTAGCATGCTCACCTAGAATGTGGTAGATCCATGGGTTCTAGCCCCTGTCTAGTCAAACCAAAGATTATAATATTGGTAAGAATGCAGCATTAAGGAGTAAGAACAAAAACTGGTCGAGTCAGAATAATGTTTCAGAGTGGAACGACATATCTGTTGTTTCAATGAACTACATTTTGTAGCACTCTAAAAATCCAACTAAGGGTGTTGGTCTTTTCATTTTTTGTATCTAAATGTGTTTCCTGTTGCTCATGCTTAAATAGTTTACACATCACATGTTATAGTTTATGTTTCTTGTTTAAAAATTCTATGAATAGAATGTTTTTGTCCCCCATATGAGTGTTGTTTTTCATGTAACATTATTGAATATTTTGGGCTTTGTTCATTTACCTGAGAAAGTCTTAGACAAATATTTTTAAATTAAAGGAGTTTTGAACTTTATTACATGTAGTATGGGGGTTTTTTGGGAGGGGGGGGGGTGGAACTTTTGTCAGATTTTATAACTTCTCAATTCAATAACTAAAGGATAGAGAAATTTGCATAGTGTCCTCCAATATTAACTTTTTGATGTTAAAAGCAATATAATTTTCATTCAATCATTAACTTAAGACTTAATCAGGGTGAGGGGAATGTTTTATTACCCATTCTTCAATGTTCCAGTTCATAGTTTTGTTATTTTACAACATTGTTATTATACATGTAGCTGACCTTTTAATAATGTTTTGTTTTTGCAATAAATATTTTCTTGTTATTATATTTGTTTAATTTTTGTGCTCTATAATTTACAAAAGTTATCCAGTTGAATCTTTTACAAAGTACATGTGCATGTACATATTTTGCCCAACCAAGACTGACTTGTTCCTGAATTTAACACTTTTTCCATACTAATCCTTATATGTTATTATTGGTCTCATGACATTGGCATAAACAAGAAAGGATGGAGTGCCTCATGAACAGAAACCACACCATAATAATGTGCTTAACATACATATAAGAATGGAACATGACTGTTAATGTATAGCCCTGTATCAGGGCATACTATTTAACCCCTGTCTGTCCCTCCCTATAGTTTTGAGCTAGAGATTTTGTAATATTTTGCAGTGTGTTTAATGTACAAATACTAAAGGTGTGCATTCTTACAGGATTTTGACTTCTAAAAAATCACAAAATGATATATAGTTGAACTAAGTCATTTTTAAGTTAGTACATCTAAAGTGTCTTACACACACAGACTTTATACATTCTCTAACAAAAGGGGCACACCAGTTTTAAGTTGGGCCTTTTAAAAAGTTTTATTTGATGCTCCATATTATGATAATTTACAAATTGCATGTTTAATGTGATATAAATATGATAAACTATAAAACCATGCAGAAGTCTAACATAATGCCAACTTTAAAGCATTAACATTACAAAGCTGATTTTGTACGAATACCTGCCAGTCGCTTAGGGGGAAAAAAGACTTCTTTGATTTCCCTTTTTCATAAGGACCCCCCCTTTTATAGGATAGTCGGACAACAAAATATACAAGATTTAGATTAATTTTCTTCAAGTTAATCGATAAGTACCCTCTAGGATGATATATTTTTATTTATTCTTGCAGGTCTAGGATGTTTTGTAAACAGTACTATTTGCGAGGTTGTGTCACAATATCCTTGGAAGTTGGAACTACTACATGTATTCTACTATGGCTGAATATTCACACGATCTCTCATTATTTTCAAGATCTACGGGATACATTACATGTAGTCATAAATTATTTTCCTAACCAACAAATTCACGAAAACTTCCTTACGACAGGGACGATATGTGCATAACTGCCACGATGAATAAACTGCGTCACCGTGTTTACAAATGCAATGACGTCTTGTTTACGTTTTTTTTACTCCGATTGACCTTTGAACCATAATGGCGGCGGTAATGTGAAATTGCAATCGTGACTACTCGGCCATTCTCGCTACCCTGCAAATAACCTCGTACGTACATAGTAGAAATTCTTCTTAAATTGTTTGCCGGAAGTTAAGTTAAGTTAAGCCGCACAAAAATATAGTTCACGAAAATCCAATATGGAAGACATACTAAGTAAAATCTAATCATGCAAAACTAATTAAAACTTTAATTGAAATATAGAAAATTGCTTAAAATATAACTTTATCAAACTTTCATGTAACTGACATGTGAAAAGTAGTGTGATTTATACGCCTAATGCATACAAGGTTATTTGCAGGGTAGCGAGAATGGCCGAGTAGTTACGATTGCGTGAAATTGGTAACCGATAATTATCGAATCCTACACGGAAAGTAACGAGTCGCTAAAAATAACACGATTGCACAATCCGATCGTCTGCTCTGGATTATTCCTTGAGCAAACTCAAGCTTATATTTATATTCTCTTAATTGCATCAGGTATTGATAAAATACACAATTGCCCAAAATGTCTCAAAGAAAAACACTCAAAACCTTATGCATATGTCAGAAACCCAGTATGGATAGAAACTGCTCTT
This sequence comes from Bathymodiolus brooksi, assembly GCA_963680875.1. Lineage (NCBI taxonomy): Eukaryota > Metazoa > Mollusca > Bivalvia > Mytilida > Modiolidae > Bathymodiolus > Bathymodiolus brooksi. The sequence goes on along the minus strand of OY804581.1, from coordinate 26,522,152 downwards.
TGATTGTTTTTTTTTGTATATATGTCATACAGTGATACATAGAAAGTTGCAAAATGTTGTGTACATGAAAAAAAAGGAGGGATGGGCAATCAGAGGCACCATAGGGTCCTGTCCACAAGTACCTGTGATCTTGAAGAGTGTCTCAGACCCTATGTTATGTGCAACATTTACAAAAAGATTCGCCTTATTCGATCTCTTAAAAAGTTTATATTCCGATACCAAGATCTTGTCAAAATATATTCCGTCTCTGCAGAAAATATTATAAACGATGGATGTATAAAGATAAGGTGTCAACAAAAATGTCAAAATATTCTTTTATCAATGTGTGACGTAAAAGTGTCTTTGACATTTACTTCACTGAGTTTGGTGCTGCTTTTACAGCTGTTTTACATGTACCTGTTTTGTTCAAGTATTGTTATAAATACTGTTATAGTGACAGCCGGAAACTTTGAGCCGTAATGAAAGCGGGAGGTTTGGCACTTTAAAATCTGATTCAACCCACCATTTCTTTAGAAATGCCTGTACCAAGTCAGGGTCATTACGGTTTTCAGTTTTCCGGTTGTTGACTGATTTTGTCTGTTTATATACTTATGAGTTTTGACTTTCCCTTTGTAAGATTGTTCGGAGTTCGGTAATTTTGTTATTACCCTTACCCTAGATGCTATGTGCAACATTTACATACTCTATTATGTCTACTGGTGGTCACTAGTAAACCAAATTTCTATTTTCAGGCAAAGTTGGTAAATAATTATATGTACATAAGCATAAAGTTTTGCATATGTTTGCTCATCCAAGACCAAGGATATCTAATTAGTGATTAGCTTCGCGAGCTTTCCAGGCAGTGCCTGTTTCATATTAAAAGTCATTTTGTTAGCTTGTTTTACTTATATTGATATTTTTTTAATTTATTAAATCTCTTCTGACATACTGACAAGAATTTTTGTTTTTACGCGGAAGTTAACTTTTGAGATTTCGTAAGGAACGACAGTTCGATTGAATGAGACTAGATTCGGCCCTAAAAAAAAGTCGTCCCCAATATATCTCGGCCCAAAAAATCTAGACACTTTTTGATGCACTGGATGAGCGTGAAATTTCCAGATAATTTTCAGATGCGCGAGCATTCATGGCCGTGCCGGTTTCATATTAGTGGACATAGAACTCGGCTCGTTTTATTTAAAAATATCAAGTTTCGTGTTACTTGAGACGTCTAATCGAACGCTATCTTAAAGTATGATTGGATTTCAGCTTTCTCTATCCAGAGTTGTCGTTCCCGATGTAGCATTACTCAGTCAGACTTCCGCTTCCCGAAAACTTGTGATTGTCAAAACAAAAGTGAATAACAGTGACGAAGAAGCAAGAAACGAATACCACGAAATGGCAACTACTACTACTAATAACCCTGTAGATGATCGCCGCAACAAGGTGATAATTAGCATAATTGATAATCATGATAATGAAATGCCACCATGAATTAATATTGTCGTCACGGTATGTGTTTTCGTGCGCCATCTGTTTTCGTGGTATCAATTTTATTTTGATTTCCACAGCGCACGCATTATTTTTGACGTGTCTTCCTGTTTCTATTTATGGAACATAAACAATACGAAAGCTGACATCTGTAAAAAATGATAAAGTTTACTTTTAAAGACGTAAGTACCAAATTCCAAAAACAGTGAACCTACTAGGGAGGTCAGTGACTTCCGCCATTTTGTTTATATTCTGAGTTTAATAGTCAATCAGTATTTTTTTTTATTTGCAATATAAAAAAATGTCGCATAAAATGTGCAATGAAATGTGTCTATATCGTACAGGTAATGTTTAAAAATTATATAAAAAATATTGTTAATCAAATAAATCATAGTTTACATTGTTATTTTGTTGTCTGTTGGATACCCACTTTTGTCGGAAAACACGGTAGCCACAAAAATGGCACCGGAGTTTTTCCCACTTCTATTTTGAGATCGAAAAAAAACAAATGTTGCTGATGTTTTACCCTAAAAATAAAGTTATCACATGACAGAAGAAGCTTTCAATTTTGATTGGATAATGCCGTTTGAGGGAAAATCCCCCTTTTCGGAATCTATCTCGTCAAGAGAAAACTTGAGTAAATTATTTTTTTGTGAAATTCAACGTGATTCAATCAAACGGAAATCGCGGAACTCAAGTTTACCTTTCTTCTTGCCCATGCAAATATCTTTTCACTTCATTTAACTCAGCAACATTTGTTTTAGATAACATAAAGACCACTACCCCCCTTGACATGGCCGGTAAAATTCAGTCTTCGGACGAGTCTATCGTAAATTGGGTCGGAGCTGAACTGGAAGCACGTGGTGCAACAAATGACATGATTTACCAACTCATCACAATAGGAAATTACACTGGTACGTTTTAAATGATAGCATAGGCTACGAAAAATATATATTGTGGATGAAATCGTTAGATTTCAATATTAACAAATGTTACGAAATGACCTGCGTTCCCCTGTTATTATTGGCGCTTCCACATGATGGGAAATAACTCCCGCCAATAGATTGCAATACAATCGTCGGCTTTCTTTATTGATTTTTTTTTAGTGCAAACATTAACATTTTATTTGAAAGGCCCTTGAACTAGAATGATATTTTAGTCTCACAATCATATGGATGTTCATTGAAAAGATCGTTTGATAGGACATGACAATTTTTGTCCCCTCTTTTGGCAAAAGAGGTGCAGGGCAGGGGGTTAGTCAGGAACTTAATTTTGTCAAATTTAAAACTTAACAGTATTTTGAAATTGGTGAAAAAGGGAGTTATGGGTATTGTACAAGACAAGCAATATAAATGAGGACTTTATTCCTGATTTTTTAATAATGATATTAAAAGCAATTTTTTTTCAGATCCTTTGTCTTTATATATGATGTTAATTCTGCTGTGATATACTTAACTTGACTGAATTTTTCTCAGTTAATCAAATGCTCAAATCTAATTTATTATGGTTTATTTGGGTATTGATGTAACATGTGAGTGAACATGAAAGCATTCATTTGGAACTAATAGTTAAAGTTGAATGATTGATTGCTGAACATGCACTGAGCAATATTTCAGCTTATATATTCAAGTTGAAAAGAGGACAAGCAATAAAACATTGACAATAGAATACCGAAGCAACAAATTAAAGGGGAATATCCAAAGACCACAATCCAGAGACAAGGCGAAAATGTGAAAACAAAAAAAATAAGAACTTGGTGAACAATTACAACAAGAAGACAATCCGGAAGGGGAATAATAAACACATTTTGAGGAATAGGATGGGTCATTGGGCTTAAATTTTTGACTGTGTCCTTGAAGAGGCGGGTATAATGGATATGAACAAATTTAGCCTTGTAACAAGCCTTTCAGGGGTCACAATGAAGTTTTTTTTTCGAACATGGCACCTTGGATTTAATCATCCCCAGTTGACACACACACTGGCTTTGAATATGTTCATTTCACACTGTTGGTTTCTCCATTCGGAGTAGGAGGACATGCAACAACGGACATAGCTTTGTATTTGTAGATTCTACACAACCTATGCTCTCCCTTCATTTGGGCAAATAACATAACACTAGCTAATATTGATATTTGTATGTCCAATTTGCAGATTGCCCTTATTGCATTCACTAGTGCCAGTAGTGGAAAACAGATTGAATCATATTATAGCACTTTTTGTGTCATTATGAGAGCTGCATTTAACTTGACTGGTGATGAGAAGAATTCTGAATTTGTCACAGCCTATTGTTGCAATATTCTACTTAAAAAGATGATTTGCTTTGGAAACAGAGCAATCAACAGTACAATTATAATGCACAAAAATAAAATGTATTAAACTTAATAATTACTAATATTAATCCTACTTTTTTCAATACCAAAAGTGTGAAAAACGTCATTTGGAAAAATAAAAAAGGGAGGTAATTACAGAGAAAATCAAGTTTTGCAAGCTGATTCAAAGGGAAGTGGACATTATTTATGAGAAAGTATGATAAAATAATGAATAAATCCACTCCTACCTTAAATACCCCATAGTTGAAGTTGTTGGGACAATTTGCGGAAGCCTGTAGATGTTGCTTTAAAAAATTTACTGTTTTTTCCAAAGATTATACTTAAACAGCAAATAATCAAATAAGAAGTCATTATTATTAGTTATAATGTTGTTAAATATAAGGTAAGTCTATATTTTCAATATAACCACTAGCTGTTTCCGGATAAATAGGATAAACACGTAAAACCTATTTTTTGCAAAAATAAAAAGGGAGGTAGTTCTATCAGAAATGCCCCTTTTAGATGCAAATCCTGATTTTTAAAGAAAATATAAGCCTGAAATGGGAATACTTTGTTCATTTATACTTTTTTTAAGCTTTTATCAGGATAAATACAATTTCAATAGGAAAAATTGCTCTATAAATGGGTTTCATAGGTTGATTTCAACATTTTGACAATTTGGTGCCCTTCAAAAAAGGGGCTTGAAAGCCATATTGGCACCAACATATTTTTTCTTTGATGAGAAAAAGAACCAATATTAACACTGAAATTGGCAGTCAGAAGTGCAAATGTTTACTTGAGACAAAGCTGTGTATTATCATTTGATATCTTAGCAGCCACTACTAGCACAGAAATCTAGACTAGCATCTTTTTTCATTTTTCGAAAATGACTGCTAACCTGGAAACTGACCAATTTTTTTAAAAAGTAAGCAAACAATGCCAATACTGAAACATGTTCCTTTAAAAAAAAACAAAAACAATCTTCAAGCAAAATAAAGAATATTACATGTACAATTCTGTCTTTTACCAATAATCTGCATTGAATTCGGCCATAAATACAGCACAAATGGCGGCCATCTTGGATAAAATTTAGGAGTAAATTTCTATACTTGAATCGAGCATAACTTTTGAACCACTTGTCCGATTCCCAAAAACTAAACTGTTCTGTGATGGTATTGAAGAAATCTACACAGCTGTCATATTTATATATGAAAATTCCTTGCTTTAGAAAATAGCCTGACCTCCCTAAACCTACCTACTGAACCATACTTTTTGTAATGCCAAAAATGTACTTCATTTATAAAGTAGCTGGAAAAAAATCCAGAAGGGTTATATAAAATTTAACTATGTCGTCTTCCTCTCAGACACTGGCTCTTCCTGTCATGTAACTATCATGGGGTCACTGATCGTATTTGTAAACAAATGAGCCGACTGAAATGTGCCTGTTTCTTATATAAAATACATGTCACATTGTGGTTTCAGCACTAAAAAAAACATCAAAAGTAAACACAATTTTGAAAGTGGTCATTTTCAAACATTCTGTTATTTTATTTAGATGTAGTATGATTTGGTAGATGGCCAGAACCATGAAATTTTAAAACCAGCCATTTCCGGATTTTATATTCGTTTCCATCCCGTATATCGGCCTTGTTTTTATTTGCCACGGAAACAGATGACGCCATTTTACTGACAACAAAAGTTGCCAGGTAATCGAAAATTTGAAAATTCCAATCGTCATACGAATGGAGGGTTAACACTGTTAATCGCTATATCTGAAAATCGATAATAGCACGAAAACCGATAACACGATGGTGCCATTATTGGCTTATTTGCAATGCCAATGGCAATGGACTAATCTCGTTGAGATCACAGGGGTTTGGTACGATTTTTGTTATTCCTCGACTGAAAACTCTAAAAACCACGCCCCCGTGGTTGAGATTAGGGTTCCGAAGAAATGGTCTGTTTCTTCTGCTGCCTAATACTGTCATTAGTCATTACTGACAACCATCAGCGAGTTGATTATTGTGCCAGGTACTTTTAGGGCAGGGTTCGACATTAACGGTTGTCCGATTGCCCGGGGCAAGTGAAATGCGTTTTCGGGCAAGTGAAAATGATTCTATGATATGTTCAATTCCTGAAGAGCAAAATGATTAATATTGAATTATTCAGTGTTGGAAGTCGCGGCATATTTTACCTAAACATCGCGTCGTATGTATCGTGTATTTTATGCCATTTTGTTTTATTTTCTTGGCTACGGAATTCCCCTTTCTCAAATAAAGATCGTGTTATTTATATTAGCCAATTGCGAATGCCTAATTAGGCGGCGGCGCTGCATCAACATCGTATTTATTTTCGCCGGCCAATGAAAAGCTAGAGTTATTTGCGGTGTTCTAATTTTAGAAAATTATCCCTGATGTGTATTGCCTTTGCGATCAAAATATTGAAAGCGTGATGGATTACTGGAATAAAAATTCAAACAAACTATACAGTCGTTGTCAGTCTATGATAAGGAACATTTATATTTAAATTTTCTAACAAAAATATTTCAGAAATCCTCATCAATCAGCCGTATTTATTAAACTGTCATATTCCCTCAAATTGATAGGTACAATGTATGTAATTATATAGCCAAATGATGCACTAATACTATGCCCACATCATAAGGTGTAAGAATAAGAATAAGAATTTTTTATTGTCCAATAGAGGGCCCACAAGGGGCAAAGTCATTACAGTGATTCATTTAAAAATATAAATATTGTACGTTACAATGAACAAATCTGCCCATAAAATATACTAAATACTCATACTAATGATAATTATAATAATAATTAAGTGCTGTCGACTATGACATTGTTGGCCACATCAGACATCAATGGTTAACTCACATGTAGTGTAGTGGTCAAGTCCTCCCCGTGTCCTATGCACATGGACAAGTACTGTACGGTAGTTGTACAAATGCAGAGGAAACCAAGGGCCGGTGCAAATAGGACTATAACACATTCGCACACATATTATACATGCGAAATAACTACATTTTCGAAATTAAATACTTAAAGCATGAGGTGTAAATAATTAATATAAGGGGTTATTCTACTCTATGAACAGTCATTGTAGATGGCATAGTTCTGCACTACATGCATATGTGGCACTTAAGAATTTGGGCTAGTAGTTTACAGTTTCGGGCAAGTAAAATCAATATGGCACTTGCCCGAATGGACAAGTTGGTCAAAAAGTTAATGTCGAACCCTGTTTTAGGGGCGCAGCAAAAATTTTCGATCCAGAAAGAAGGAATTGGTATGTACAATTAAAATTGTGCTATGTAGAGTTTAAAACTTTCCTTTCACGTCGGAGGTGTTTTGGCTGCTACAATGTCCGGTGGTAGGGCATTCCATTCTCGATGGTACATTTTGTACGTGGGAACAAAGAGCCTTAGCGGTAATCCGATAATGTAGATGGAATCTGATACAATCTACTATGTCATGTGTATTCCTAGTTTGTCTTTTAGGTGGTACAAGTCTATCGGTCTCATTGATAGCAACAAGGTCATTGGATATTTTGTACAACATAAAGTCGTGTATCTTGCCTCCTGTCTTCCAGTGTCCTCCACTCGAGTCTGCTAAGTATGTTGTCTATGCGTGTCATGCTTTGGTGTTTATTGCAGATAAATCAAGCTCCCCTTCGTTGAACCATTTCCAGACGATGTATGTCTTTTTGAGATAAGGATCCCATACGGAGCTGGCATAATGATATTCCACTATGGGTCTTACTAGGGGAAACAGGACAACTCAGACCAAAGACAACTCGGACCAATATTTAGTGTAAAATCAGACCACTTTTTAGGTCAGCTCTGACCACTTTTCCAGGACAACTCGGACCAATATTTAGTGTAAAATCGGACCACTTTTTAGGTCAGCTCTGACCATTTTGTAAAGACAACTCGGGGCACGTTTTGAAGACAACTCGGACCACTTTTTGAGGACAAAAAAAAAGAACAACAAAATGTGTTAAAATTATTTTTATTAGCGTTAAAGAGATAACAACAATATTATACATAAAAACAATGTAACAAGAAGATCGAAAGCACTGTTAACTAAGTGCACTATATTTCACAAAAATCACTACGTATTTCACATTAGAATGTACAATATATAATATACATGTTCAAAGTCTAGCACCCACGACCGTAGATTGCACCACACTTCTTCAGGAGATGATGCACACTGACTTGGTTGCTGTTGTACTTCTTCCACAATTGAAACAACTGGCTCTGGACGGTACGGCCCCTTTTGCGTATGTATCTTTTGAGTTTCCCCTCGTAGATCATCTTCATCTGTGTCGCCAGTCTTTTTGCTTCAGAGAACATCAGAGTAATGAGAAGATAGAACTGTAGGTTTCCTTTGCAGGCTTTTCTGTTTAGTTTATGGTGCCACCCTTCTACGTCGTTGTTGGTTCTTATGGATTGGTTGAAGACACTCCATGTTGGTACTGTCCATACGGTGCTGGTCATCCACGTATCTTCAATATACTGCATAACTTCTTGTGTCTTCTCATCTGTTGCTTTTTCTTTCAGCTTCTCAAATGCAGGTGGAATGTGGTCAGCGGGTAGGAATGGAAGGGCGAAGACTTTCCTCAGGAACTTGTATGCTGTCACATTCATTGTAGGCAGTCTGCAAATGAATGAAATCAATCAATTATTAAAAAATTTGTAAAGGAAATTGTCAATTTTTGTCTGTGAGAGTATCAATTGACATTAAGTGGTACAGGATGAATTGCCATTCAAATTGGTCCGAGTTGTCCTAAAAAAAAGTGGTCCGAGTTGTCTTTAAAAAGTGGTTAGAGCTGACCTAAAAGTGGTCTGATTTTACCCTAAATATTGGTTGGAGTTGTCCTCAAAAAGTGGTCCGAGTTGTCTTCAAGAAGTGGTCCGAGATGTCTTAAAGAAGCGTTCCGAGTTGTCTTAGCAGTGATCCGAGTTGTCACGAATTCTTACTACATGTAGGCTTTTATATGCATTTTGCTTTGCTGTTGTTGATGCAATATTTATGTTCTTTTTGAGGAAGCCCAATGTGCCTTGTTGCATGTTTTGCTGATATGTTCTCTCCAAGTTAAGTCAGATGTTATGTGACATCCCAGGAATTTAGCAACTTCAACAGATTTCAAGATGTGACCATTGAGTACAAAAATGTATGTACTCATGTTTGATTGGCTTGATTTTTCTGCTGATGGTGAGTACGTTGCTTTTCCCTGGGTGAAACATAATTTTCCACTTTTGCTCCCCTATTTCTAGTTTGTTTAGGTCTTCCTGCAGCTTAAGTTGGTCAACTTCTGATGTAGGAGCTAGGTAAGCAATGGTGTCATCTGCAAACAAGCGTACAGTTGAATTTATTCCTACTGCCATATCATATCCCTGTGGGATGCTGGACTCCACACTGACATATGCAGACATTTCTCCATCAACTATTACGGCTTGCAATCTATTGGCTAGGAAGTTTTGTACCCAGGTGTTGACTTTCCCATGAATACCATAGTGCTTCAGCTTGTGTATTAATAAACTGTGGCTATCCTTGTCAAATGCTTTTGAGAAATCCATAATTAGGGCATCAGTTTGTTTTTTTGTGCTCATATTTAAAGTGATGTTGTCAATCAATTCAATGAGCTTGGTTTCACATGATCTATTGCGTCTGAATCCATGCTGTAATGGGTATAAGATGTATGATGGTCGGCATGGATCATGGCTCATTATTATGTGCTCCATTAGTTTGTAACAGATGTTAATGAGACGGATCGATAGTTCTCCAGCTTATATCTGTCGCCTTTCTCCAGTCTGTTGGTAGCTCTCTGCTCCCTAGTGATTTCTTATATATTATTGTTAAAATTGGCGCTACACTGGTTACGAATTCTTTTAGTACTTTTGGTTTGATGTTGTCGGGACCTGTTGCTTTATGTGAGTTTATTTTGGTTCGAATGTAACATGCCCTCTGATCTTAAAGGTGATACTCCACTTGTTTCTGATCTTTTATGATTTCAACATTAACAGAAATCAACTATTACATTTTGTATATGGCTAACATCAACAGGAATCAACAATTAAATGAATAGCATTAACAGAAATCAACTATTATATTACCAACATTAACAAAAATCAACTGCTTATTACAGGTAATGGTTGGGGAACTACCAGAGGACTTTCTAAGGGTACCAGTTGATGCCAACCAGGCACAAGTCATGGCTGATGAAAGAGTTGCTAGGCTAGTACAGGTACAACAACAAGGAGGATTTGTGGCTATTCCAGCCAATACAGTAGGACGACTTACCATAACACTGGCTCAGGTATATAAAACATCTTTTTTTGTGTGTTATGAACAATAACAAGAAAAACATTAATACACAGTTATTTCGAGGATGCAAAATAGTAAGAGATTATTACATGACATTTTCCATATCGGCCCTGGTATCAGCCTGAGTGAGACTCCCATATCATGCCCGACAGCATAGCTGGAGAACTAATATGGGTCGAAGGCTGATACCAGGGACGATATGGAAAATTTCATGTCATAATCTATTTTTCACATATTTTACATTTACTTTTTCCAAGCATTGAATTTTATATTGCAGACAATTTGCAAAAATAAATCGTTAAGAGAGTTGCCTTTGTTCAACTTGCAAATATTTTTGTTTCGAGTCTGGTTTCAAAAAGATATCAAACCATGTCCAATTATAATTCAAATAAGTCATTTATCTCCCTCGATTTTTATTTGCAATCTGTATCTGTATCTGTAGACGAATTTCGGCCAATCAAGGCACACCTCAATAAAAGAGGAAGGTTAATCCACCACTATAATAAATACGACGCGTAATATATATATATAAAAGTCACTATCAAGGATACATAAAAGTCACTATCACCACAGTGTAAAACACATAATATGTCAATTCACCACCATAATATATAGCGACGCGTATAATAAATATTTATAAAAGTTCCTATCACAGTCACATAAAACGACTCATAAAATATGTATATACACTGGTTGTTATAGATCTAGCAGATAGATAATCTAAAATCTAAAAGATTTGATAAAGTAGGATCTTATCTAAAATCTAAAATGTATAATCTAAAATCTAAAAGATTTGAAAAAGTAGGATCTTATCTAAAATCTAAAAGATTTGAATAAAAGAAGGATCTTATCTAAAATCTAAAAATTTTATTGAAAGCTCCAAACAAAGTTCAAGATATATAATCAGATATTTAACTTATGTTTCTTCGTTAATTGTAGTATTTTATAATAGTTAATTAAATTATTAATTATTAATATCTGTCCGATTGTAGCATACATGTATATAATGACATTGTTATTATTAAGCTGTCATATAGAAAGACTGAATTTCAAGTACTAGGTTGATCAGTCCTCATGGTTTACCCCAGACAGAAGTCCAATGCCTGTAGAATTTCTTTGGGCCTGTGAAAACACATTGAAAATTACTAAGGTCTTAAACATAATTCTTTTGGGCTTGTAAGTCAAAATTTTAATCAAGAAGACTGGTTTTTTAAATAATATACTACATTTTTGTATATATAAATGTATTCTTAAACGAATTTTCTTTTTTTTTCAGGCAAAATTAAATAAAAACTATGGCATAACAAGAATGGATCCCTATGTAAGAATTAGAATTGGTCATTCTGTGTTTGAAACACCAACAGATTATAACGGAGCTAAAAATCCCAGATGGAACAGAAATGTTAATGTGTAAGACAACGTTGTTTAATGTCCATCTGTCTGTTATCGATTTATCTGTATACAATATCTCTATAACGTCCTTAGCTTACATTTACATTAGAGACAATTTATTTATGAAATAATCAGATATGGAAAAAAAACACCATGTACAGTCACAATGTCATTATTCTAATATCATAATTGTATTATTTGTTAGGTAATAAGCACTTCATGAGTTTTTACTTTTGCCCCTGCCACTAAGTGTCAGGGAAATTTAAGTTTTACCTATGTGTGTAAGTCCCACATTTAAGTTCCGCCCAATAACATCATCATTTGAAATTTATTACACAAAAAATGCAGGTCAAGTTTGATTTAGAACTTTCATCACTTTTTCCGTTGCTGAAAAATTCCACTTTCTCAGGTTTCTGTTCAAAAACTTTAGTTCCACTTAGACAAATCATTTGACATTTATTAGCATGGCCAAGGATAATAAAAGGCAGGTCGCATTCAATTTAGAGTTTTTGTCACTCTTTTTGTTCTGGAGATGACCCCTAATTTACTGAAAAATTCCAATTTCTCAGGTTTCTGCTAAAGAGCTTAAATTCTGCCATTTTTGCTTGTAAATCAATAAATTTAGCACAACAATGAAAAAAGTTTAGTTCTTGATAGAGCTATAAAGAATCCTTTAAAAACCAAACCAATTTCACTCTAACCACAGAAATTAGTTTTCACAATTTCAAGTTCTTTTATGATTATAGGTTTTTTATGGTGGTTAAAACCACTTTCAACAATATTTCAGCTATATCGTGGCGTTCAGTTTTATTGGTTGAGGAAACCGGAGTATCCGGAGAAAACTGCCAACCTGTCGCAAGTCACTGACAAATTTTATCACATAATGTTGTATCGATTACATCTCGCCAGGAACTGTGTTCGAACTCACAACTTTAATGGTGGTAGGCACTGATTGCACGGTAGTTGTAAATTGAACTACCACATGTTCACGACCACGATGGCCCCCTTTATGATTATATAAAGCTGAACATTGAAGATAGTTTTCTTTAAAAGTGACTGATTTCTAAATTTTTTATTTTTTAACAGGTATTTACCACATGGAGTTGATTCAATGTATATTGAAATTTTTGACGAGGTAATATATTAGAACAGTGAATTTGTGAGTCACATTTTCATGACTCCAAACCTACCAGTTTTTGCCATTACTCCATAATGCTGGATACTTTGCAGGGAAGCAGCAAATACCAATTTTATAGTCGTTGGTTTGACTCGACCTGGTCTCGAACCCACGATTTACTGCACTCGATGCGAGCATGCTAACTATTACACCACAGATGAGCTTGTGTTGTATATACTCAGTGCCATCTGAATGCATGGGTACACAGGGCAGTTGCCCGGGGGCCCCATGCTAATATATGTATGTTGTATACGGCATGTTTTTTAATGTTTAAACACTGATTTTGTTGGAAGTAACAATACAATAAATATATGTTTCATTTGATCCACCATTTACATTTGTATTCCTGCAAGTGGTTGTGAAGGGAGGGGCCTTCCTGCAAGTGGTTGTGAAGGGAGGGGCCTTCCTGCAAGTGGTTGTGAAGGGAGGGGCCTTCCTGCAAGTGGTTGTAAAGGGAGGGGCCTTCCTGCAAGTGGTTGTGAAGGGAGGGGCCCCAGTGCATTGCTTTGCCCGGGTGCCTATAATGCTGATAAGGCCCTGTATATATTTAGTGTCAGATACAAATATTTGTTGTTGTAATCGGCACTTATTAAGTTATTGCACATGACCTGTAATTAAAAATACTACTGCTGTACGATCGTGACTACTGAGACTCCTTCCACAAAATCATGGATGGACGTTCAACTGGTTGTAAGGTTTCAGATAATCTTTTATTTTTAAAATATGTTTTCCAATACTAGAAAAAAAAAAAGCCTTTTCTGTCGTGAGGGTCAAAGAAACCATAACTTACCAGATGTAAAAATTTTGTCCTGGTCTTAAGGCACAAGGCAAGTTAAAAAAAAATGACAACTTTCCCTCCTTAAAAGGAGCTTTTCTCATAGACCACAGCCGATAGAAAACAGGGTCATGTGAAGCCATCTTACACATAGTATTGGCTTTGGATGAAATTTGGACAGAATTATCAGAACCTCTATGATTTAGTGGAAAAAAATGTTCGTTATTTTCTGAATCTTTAATACATGTATGTACATATTGTTTTTTTCAGAGACAATTGGCAATGGATGAAAGGATTGCTTGGGCCTATGTTACCATTCCACAATCTGTTATTAATGGGGATACAGCTGATGACTGGTTCCCTCTTAGTGGCAAACAAGGAGATGAAAAGGAAGGCATGCTTAATCTAGTCATGACAATGGCAGTAAGATATTTATAGACTTAAGTCAATTTTCTGAGGTTACTTTTATGCATGAATATATCACGGAAGTGACAAACTACCTATGTAATCGGTGCCTATCACTACTGATGGTGTGGGTTTGACTCCAGCTCAGTGCGAGGTATACAACATTATGTAATAAAGTTTGTCAGTGACTTGTGGCAGGTCTGTGGTTTTCTCCAGGTCTTCTGGTTTCCTTCACCAATAAAACTGACCGCCAACGGTTGAACCAACCATACAGTGTATCTCTCCTAGAGGATCCTGACGGATACCAGACAGACTGTATTAAATATTTTTTTATTTAAGCATCTGAACATTCAACCTTAATGTGTCAGAGATTTTTAACTGACAATTGTTTTGGTTCTTCCCTCAGTTGGATTCTTACCCATATCATTGGAACACTGCAGTTCCAATGTACTTAGTATAATGATCAACCCTTTAGCCTCATCGGCCAAATCCATAGGATATTTTGGGAGAGAAATTTGACTTCATGCATACTTGCAGGATCCAATTGTGAACTGCATCCCCTTTTGATTGTGTGACTCATATGTAACCATAATTTTTATTTTTTTTTGCATTTGTATTCTGGTGTGAGTGTCACATTGATGTTTTCCATGTGTAGATATGCTTTGTTTGGGTTTTTTCCTGAGAAACTTGTACAAGTTCTTTTAGATAAATCATTTTAATATTTTACCACAATGATTTTTTGGCACTGAATAAAGGTTCGGATTGATTGAGGGACGTCTACCTGTACCTGTTTTCCAAAAAAGAAAGTTAAAAGTGCCAAAAATAGTCATTATGAATATTATGTCATGCATAACCAACTTCATACTACAGTTAAACCTGTTTAAAGTGACCTTCCAAGGGAAAATTGAAATAGGGTCATAGAAGGCAAGTGGTCGCTAAAATACGGGTTTAATTAATATGAAATGCACTGTTAAGGGAAGTTAAAATTAATATCACATAAATTGAAAAGCACTAAGTTTAAAATGAGACTTCAGAATATTTTCGACTTAACTGAAATTTTGAGTAAACCAAGTTTGACATAACGAGATTCAACTGTACAAGTTATTGCTTAATAGAGGTGGTCACTAAAGCAGGTTTGTCTGTATATGTCTTCTTTCATTTCCATATAGACTGGCTGTGATTTTTCATGCAGCTGCCAGACTTTTATTATTTAAAATACTATGCATACTTCACAACAGATAAAATAATTGTGAAACCAATGTTCTCTTACTCATTTATATTTCATTTGGTTATTTTGATATTTTAGAAAGTTGAACAGCAGCCGATGGTTTATCAGCAACAAGTGGTACCAATGGTTTCTAATGGTACTACATATCCACCACAAGTTTGTAAGTTATTTATTTCTTAACAGAAATTTCATTTTTGAGAGATTTATCTTAATTTTGGGAAGGAGGAGGGAGGTGTTCAATGCCATTTTCAAAATATTTAATTATGTTGTGGTGGTTTGTTATATTGAAGAATAAAACTAGAGTTCTTAGAGAAAACCATAGACCTACTGCACTTCACTGACAAACTTCATCCCTCAGGTGAGGTGTACTTGATACAACATTATGTGATAAAGTTTGTCAGTGACTTACTGCAGGTCGGTGGTTTTCTCTGGGTGCTCCAATTTCCTCCATCAATAAAAATGACCACCACGATATAACTGAATAATTGTTGAAAGTGGCATTAAACACCATAAACCAACCAACCAACCTATTACTTAGAAAGTTGTGTGTTCGATTCCTGTCCATGATGATGTGTAACTCTAATGTAATAACATTTTTCATTGACTTGTGATAGGTCAGTGGTATTTTCATATACTCCAGATTCCTCTACTAATATGGAAATTTGTATTTAAAATGCAACAGGAGGTACACGTACACACTTTTGTGATGAACAAACAGACAGTACAAAAAAAATGTCTTCCCCAAAAGGGTGGTGTCATAATACTAATACAAAGGAATTGTTATTTTCACTTTGATTTACCAGAGAGGTTATAAAGTATAGCAAAAAGGGGTTGCTTACAATACATCAATGCTTACTATGCACAGCTAAAGACGGTATGAAAGAAAAAGAATTTTCGGAATTGAGATAACATTGTTCAACTGTGTTAAATAATGACCAGTACACATTAAATGATGCGAATTATGTCCCTTTAGTCATGTTAAGTACTTAAGTTATTTCCCTTTAAGCATGTTGAAATTTTCATTTGTGAAGAAATAAGTATTTTATATACAAATTTCAGTGTACCAAATGCCTTCTCAGCCACAGATGATGATGCAGCAGCCACAGATGATGCAGCAGCCACAAATGATGCAGCAGCCACAAATGATGCAGCAGCCACAGATGATGCAGCAACCTCAACAACCCCAACGACCTCTTTTCACAGAGGAAGACCTTCAACAAATTAAAGAACTATTTCCAGATATGGATGAGGAAGTGATCAAATCTGTGTTGGAGGCCAATCGTGGTAATAAAGATTCCACAGTCAATTCCTTACTTCAGATGAACAGTGATTGATTTTATTGAATGTACAATGCTAAGATTGAAATTAATGTATGAACTTTACTGTTTTGTAAATTTCTGAGTTATCGTATTAATGGAAAATAGTGACAAAATTTTATAAATCTGGTTTTCTGTAGTTTTTTATACGACTAATTTTGTCCTATTTTCAGGGAATAAAATTATAAAGGAAAATGTACCTAAAATGTCTTAATTATCTGAAATATTACACAATGACACTTTCTTAGCTCACTGCCATAGGCCAGGTGAGCTTTTGTCATGGGTAAGCGTCCGCCGTCCGTCCGTCCGTTAGCTTTTCACATTTAAATCTTCTTCTCTGAAACCGCTGAACAGATTTCAACCAAACTTGCCAGAAATGTTCACTGGATGGTCCTCTACCAGATTTGTGTTTTTGGTGCTGATTTGAAATCCAACATGGCTGCCAGGGTCCATAATGTGTTCTCATTGGCTGAAATTTTAAAAATCTTCTTGTCAGAAACCACTAAGTCAATTGAATTGTGACTTTGCAGGAATGATCATTGGGTGGTCCTGTACTAAAATTGTGAATCGTTTGCCGATCGGAAATTCAAGACGGCCGCCATGACTCGACTTAGTTTAACATTGGACCCTATGGGATTTTCATCTTTTTTTCTGAAACCACAGAACAGATTTGAACCAAACTTGGCAGAAATGTTCATTGGATGGTCATATACAAGATTTTTGTTTTTGGCGCTGATTGGAAATCCAACATGGCTGCCAGGGCCCATAATGTGTTCTGATTGGTCGAAATTTTAAAAATCTTCTTGTTAGAAACCAATTGAATTGTGACTTTGCAGGAATGATCATTGGGTGGTCCTGTACTAAAC
This sequence comes from Bathymodiolus brooksi, assembly GCA_963680875.1. Lineage (NCBI taxonomy): Eukaryota > Metazoa > Mollusca > Bivalvia > Mytilida > Modiolidae > Bathymodiolus > Bathymodiolus brooksi. The sequence continues at coordinate 26,504,879 of OY804581.1, read as the reverse complement.
TTGTGAATCGTTTACCGATCGGAAATTCAAGATGGCCACCATGACTCGACTTAGTTTAACATAGGACCCTATGGGAATTTCACATTTTCATCTTTTTTTCTGAAACCACATAACAGATTTGAATCAAACTTGGCAGAAATGTTCATTGTATGGTCATATACAAGATTTTTGTTTTTGGCGCTGATCGGAAATCCAACATGGCTGCCAGGGCCCATAATGTGTTCTGATTGGTCGAAATTTTAAAAATCTTCTTGTTAGAAACCACTAAGCCAATTGAATTGTGACTTTGCAGGAATGATCATTGGGTGGTCCTGTACTAAACTTGTGAATCGTTTTCCAATCGGAAATTCAAGATGGCCGCCATGACTCGACTTAGTTTAACATTGAACCCTATGGGAATTTCACATTTTCATCTTTTTTTCTGAAACCACAAAAAGATTTGAACCAAACTTGGCAGAAATGTTCATTGGATGGTCATATACAAGATTTGTGTTTTTGGTGCTGATTGGAAATCCGACATGGCTGCCAGGGCCCATAATGTGTTCTGATTGGTCGAAATTTTAAAAATCTTCTTGTTAGAAACCACTAAGCCAATTGAATTGTGGCTTTGCAGGAATGATCATTGGGTGGTCCTGTACTAAATTTGTGAATCGTTTGCTGATCGGAAATTCAAGATGGCCACCATGACTCGACTTAATTTTAACATAGGACCCTATGGAAAAAATGTTTAAAAGTCTTCTCCTCTGAAACCAGTAAGTCAGTTTAAAGCAAACATGGCATGAATGGTCCTTAGGTGGTCAACTTTCAAAATTATGTCCTGTGACCCCGACCTCCATCCAAGATGGCCGCCATCAGCAAATATATTTTTAACATAGGACCCTATGGGAAAAATGTTCAAAAAAAATTTTCCTCTGAAATCAGTAAGCCAATTTAAAGCAAACATGGCATGAATGGTCCTTAAATGGTCAACTTTCAAAATTATATCCAGTGACCCAAAACTCCATCCAAGATGGCCACCATCAGTGGACATAGTTTTAACACAGGACCCTATGGGAAATATGTTTAGAAATCTTCTTCTCTGAAACCAGTAAGCCAATTTAAAGCAAACATGGCATGGATGGTCCTTAAGTGGTCAATTTTCAAAATTGTGTCCAGTGACCCTGACCTCCATCCAAGATGGCCGCCTTCAGCGGACATACTGTAGTTTTAACGTAGGACTCTATGGGAAAAAATGTTTTAAAATCTTCTCCTCTGAAACCAGTAAGCCAATATAGCAAACATGTCATCGATGGTCCTTAGGTGGTCAACTTCCAAAATTGTGTTCAGTGATCCCGATCTCGGTTCAACATGGCCGCCGTCAGCAGACATAGTTTTAACATAGGACCCTATGGGAAAATTGTTTAAAAGTCTTCTCTTCTGAAACCAGTCAGCCAATTTAAAGCAAACATGGCATGGATGGTCCTTGGGTAGTATACTTTCAAAATTGTGTCCGGTGACCACGACCTCCATCCAAGATGGCTGCCATGAGCAGACATAGTTTTAACATAGAACCCTATGGCAGTATGGGATTTGAATAGTAACTTAGATGTATTCGGCATGCAGACATTCTTAAGAGGACTTATTTATGTCAGGTGAGCGATACAGGCTCACCTGAGCCTCTAGTTTTCTTTTGTATCTTTTCTTGTGTAGCGATGATGTGAAAAACTACAAAAAATAACAATGAACCATTTTGTCAATTGATTTAAAAATGACAGCAAAATGAGATGTATCATAGCTTTTATGTATTTAGAATCTGGTTGATTGTTGTTTATCAGATTTATTATTTATTGATAAACCATAATATTACATGAATAAACACATAAACATATCAGCAGATCATTAATTTATTTCTCAAATTCAAGAAACTTATAGGTAAAAATACAGAATGAAATTAAAATGAGAAACAAATGTTCATTTCTTTTGAGTTTGAAACTTTCAGTGTTTTACCCAGTAAGACTAATTTGACCATTCATTCTCTATTTAAGTTCTTGTTCTAACCCTGTATAGTGAATGGTCATGTGTATGTATGTTAGGGGTATTGATTTTGCATATGTTTCTATGATTTTCCTAATTGGATTTTGGAACTGTTTCTGACAGCATCTTCTTTTGTTTTTTTTTGTTTTTTTTTTTTAATTATTATTCAGCAGTGAATGGAATATGTTGTCCTTATTAAACTATATTTAGAACTCAGAATGCATGCTTAACTTACCTATGTTAGGTATTGTCAGCACTTTATGTCTGTCTTCGTCTCTAAACATTTTGACCTTATTCTCTAAAACCTGCTGGTCCAAATGAAAGCTTTTGACAGGAGTGTAGTATGGATAGTCCTGTACAAGGTTTATGTTTTTTGTTCCTGGCTATAATCCACTGCAAAAAAAAAAGAGACCCAAAATTGCCAAAAAGATAGTTTTCTGTATGTGGATCTTTAATTTTCGATCAATTTTGAAAAAAAATTTAATGTCCCTTATAAAGTTATCTTTATATAGTATGCCAACATATTTTTATTATTCTTTACCCTTATCAAGATATAACACAAAATTTGGAATTTATTTTTTAAAGTCTGATTTCCCTATGAAATTTTTTTGCATGAATTTTTCATGCAAATTTGACATATTTCTTATGGGTTTTTTTTTAGAAGAAAAGAGTTAAAGAAAGCCAAAAGAAACCAATGTCCAGAATGATAACTATTCTAGTTTAAGTCCGATTTGTATGTATTTTTTTTTCATTAAAAATTCCTATCTGAAGTATATCAATAGATTTCCCGTAGCCCTTATCATTTCCTAGATAGAAGAGGTGCCAAAAGGGAGCTAACTGTGTTTTGATGAAAGCATTTTACTTATTAGTTTCCTCTATTAGATATCAACAAGGGACTTCATGGCAATATAGATAAAGTTAATTTTACCTTTGATTATAATGAAGGAGAATTAACATGCTATTGGTCTTCCAATTCATAATGATTTATATAAATACATGTTTGCAATAGTTATGGCTAATCTTGAATTTATTATACAGGAGATGAGAAGGCACTTTATTTATATACCCACCAATACCATGCATATAATTTTTATTCTTTTTTAACTCTAAAAAGCTATTGATCTTAGTTGTTCTTTAATATACTGCTACTCAGTAAACTTTACTCAGTGCCTGAGGTCAAATATTTAAAATGCTTTTTTTGCTGTTTCCCACCTTTTATCTAAGTGAGTTTATTGTAAGTATTGCAGGCATATTTATTAATATTTTATACATGTTATAATTCATGTTTATCATTCAATAAATAGGATAATCCATGTATATCATTTAATAAATAGGATATCCATTTAATTTAACTCTTTATTTGTTTAACGAGGATTGCCAATGGCAACGAGTGGTTTTCCATGTCTATCATTTGATAAATAGGATAATTCATGTTTATCATTCAATAAATATGATAATCCATGTTTATCATTTAATAAATAGGATAATCCATGTTTATCATTCAATAAATAGGATAATTCATGTTTATCATTTAATAAATAGGATATCCATGTCTATCATTTGATAAATAGGATAATCCATGTTTATCATTCAATAAATAGGATAATCCATGTTTATCATTCAATAAATAGGATAATCCATGCTTATCATTCAATAAATAGGATAATCCATGTTTATCATTCAATAAATAGGATAATTCATGTTTATCATTCATGAATGTCCTAAACTTGTGCCATTTAGTTAGATGTGTTTTGGGGATTTACTGTTATACTATACATATGTTGTTGATAACATTTTTATTTTTATTAAAAAAATTGACTCAGTTGTGGAAGATAAAGATTAATGTAAAAAGTATTTACCATTTCAGAAAGAACAAGATTTATTATTATGTATAATTGTTTGAACTCTTTGATGAGGTTTGTTTTCAATGTATTTTGTCTATGCCGTATTTAGGGTTGTATAATGCGCATTGGTGCATAATGCGCAGCCCGTCTTGGCCTTGAAAATCTCCAGAAAAAAACTAGTTCGTGTCTGTAATGTGCATGGACTTTTAAAAAAATCGCTGTCGAAAATGTAAGAATTAAATATCAATCGTATATATTTTTCAGTCCTTTGAGCATGTTTCATTTGCTGGGAGAATTTAAGAACCATTTATCTCTTTTCACCTTCAATAAAGTTGCAAAATATTAAACGTGTTGGGTTTTATTGGCGGACATGTGATTTCCCGGTCTGGGAAAGAGTGAAGCACATTGTTCCTGTTTATAATGCACACTCCTCCTACAAATCAAAGAATCTGGGCAAAATCCTGTGCATTATACAACCCTAAATACGGTATTTGGATTAACTGTTTTTAAGAAAAATAGTATAATAGTGAATAAATTACAAATTTATTGTTTATTTAGAAGAAATAGAGTTTGGAGTGATGCAACTGACAACAAAATATTGTTTATTGAGTCTTTGTGACAATATTTTAAATAATGAACTATTAATTAATTAATTCATTTAGCGTCATTTGTTTATTATTTTGTAGATATAATATAAGGATGATTTGTTTACCAACATAATATATATAATTAATTTGTTTATAATAAAGAAATGTTTAATCTTTATTTGAGTTCATTATTTAGGACTCAGCTTTATTTATAACAATGCTGCTCATCCAGTTACATGTAAGAGTTGACATTTTACTCACATGTGGTGTGGTTTGGTTTATGGTGTTTAATGCCACTTTCAACAATATTTCAGTTATATTGTGGTGGTCAGTTTTATTGTCAAAGAAACCAGAGAAAACCAACGACCTGTTGCAAGTCACTGACAAACTTTATCACAGTATGTTGTATCGAGTATACTTCGCCATGAATGGGGTTCAAACTCACAACGTTAGTGGTGATAGGCACTGATTGCATAAGTAGTTGTAAATCCAACTACCATGTAATAAAGACCACGACGGCAACTACTTACATGTACGTGCATGACCTCATTATTTCAGTAAGAGGGAAGGTTTCGGTCCATAAAACTAGATTAACCCTGCCACTTTTTCTGAAGTGCCTGTACCAACCCAGGAAAGCGAGTGGTTATGTACAGCATGTGAACAAAAGTGATTCCGTTTCTGCCATCTTCCCTATATATTTCATATAAAACCACTTATTTTCATAACATTCTCGTGAAGTCATTCCTTAGCCGATTTTCATGAAATTTTCACCTTTAAAAACAGAATTAATTAGAGTTTATTTTAATATCTTCATGTAATTTTTTGAACTTTTATTTGCAAGCATTTATGATTTAAACACAAATGTAAATTCTTGACGTCACAATTTTATATGATTATATAGTAAGATTTGGTGAAAAAATTAAACTTTGTTTTTAAATCAATTCTTAAGAGAAAGTAGAAATAAAATTATTTGCAAATTATACGAAGAAGAAATCATATTTATTTCTGCATTTAATGCTGGAAATTTCATGAAAATCAGATCAGGAATGACTTCATGAGAATGTTATGAAAATAAATGGTTTTATTTGAAATATATATGGAAGATGGTGGAAACGGAATCACTTTTGTCCACATGCTGTGTATGTGTGTTAGGGGTATAAATTTTGTCTCTGTTTCTATGATTTTGGTTAGATTTAAGAACTGTTCTGACATTGTGGTATTTTGGTGGGTTTTTTTAATTACACTTACTCAGGGGAGATAAATCCCTATGTCTTTCAATCAACCTATAATAATTAGAGAAAGGACTATTTCCACGTCTGTTCTCACATTCACACATATCATCATATTAAGCAATTTTAAATTAAGATTCTATTCCTCTGAAACCACTAATATTTATCCAACATAGGAATGGATGACGATTAATAACAGGTTTTATCCAACAACAATAATATTAAATTGATTTAATTTTGTTTTTCTTTTAATTAAATGATAGACAAAGTCTACATATTCCGGGTCTAGGCAATATATTCGGATCTTTTTTCTTTGAAATCTCTAAAGTAAATGTCGTGAAGATTAATTTGACGAAATTATTTTTAATAATTATATGATTCAGTAAACCACATAAGAATCTTTTGCCACCTGTTCTTAATATATGCACCAGTAAGCCACATAATAATCTTGCAACACCAGTTTGACGACAGATCTTGCTTTCTTATTTCTTATATCTTATAAAGAACAGATATTTTATTTTCATAGAAAAACTATTAAATGTATCTAGTCTGTCGGACTATCGGACTGTAGGACCACCGGACTGTCAGACTACTGGACCGTCGGATTATAGGTCTGACCCCTAGTAAAACTGGTGCAGGGTGAAACCCTTGTCAATTTGCTGCAGTTTTATCATGCTGCACCCAACACCTGTCTTATTTTCCATTGTATTCCTTTGAAAATTTTCTGTCTGGAGTGATCAAACGTTTACTATTTCAGAGACAGGAGAGAGAGAGAGCCGACAAAGGAATCACACCCAAAGTTTTGAATTTTTATTTTAAGTCCTATTTTAATGGGTGAAACTTTAGGAACCCTGGTGAAATCTAGTCTAGATTGAATACATAATGTGTATGAAAAAAAGAGGTGATTGATAAGAAGAAACAAAAAAACTATAGTTATATACCCAAGCAACAAAAATTGCTGAGGGTATCAAGTTTTGATCCTTCCATTACAAGCTATTGGCGCCTAATTAGAGCATTCAATTCTTATCATATTTTGTTTATAGAATATTTGTGTGGCCATATATTGCCAATACTCGGATCAAGTTTGAATAACAGCTATTTTCAAAAAAGAATTTTGGGGGGAAAATATTTGTATTTATCTGAAATATTAGATTTTTGAGAAATGGATCTTGTCACTCAAACTAGAGCTATCATTTGTAGTTATGTATTGTTTTATTGGTTATGGTAGCTTCCTCTACTCAAACATAGAGTCTGTTGATACCGCCAATCTTTGAAGATGGTCACTACATAGTAATACTGACTAAACAAAATAGTGCATTAACGAACGACGAAGACTATTTTTATTTTCGACTTGTTCCCCTTTATTAACAACCATTAACACATGAAGTGGAGTTAGACGCGTGTTTATTTTCTGGTTTGTCTATTCTGTGTATAAGAATCCTAAATCAAAATACTAAATATTATTCACTAAATCCATCGTGCCGATGGGGTGAAATTTTATTAAAAATACATGTACAAATGTAATTCAATGTTCTTTGGAGATGTAAAGAGTCAATATGCTTATTGTCTAATTCTTCATTTGTGTAAAAGGTCAGATGGCAATAACATGGTGTTAACTCCTGTCTAAATGCAACCAATGCCTAAAAGTTGTGCATTCGATTCCTGTCCGTCGCGATGTGTACGTACTTAAATACAACTTTATGTGATAAATTTTGTCACAATCGAATTGAATTTGGATTTTTTTTGGCGACCACAAACATCTAACAACATTCCTGAAAACCTTACCGCGGACCATAGTCGGTAACGTGGCTGGAGAGTGCCACACTCCCTGTACGTTAAAGACCTCTTGTAGATTCCAAATAAAACTAAAGTTTTCGTCCCTACCCACTCTCCATACTTTTCCAATGGCAAGTCAAAATTTGTTTCCCCTGTTGTCCCTTCTCTCCCCCATCAGGGCCGTAGCCATGTTTTCTGAAAGGGGGTGCACAACTAAAAGGCGATGGGTCTGGGGGCCGCTTTAGGCCCCCAATGGGTCCAGGGCCGAAGCCCCCGGAAGCTCTGAGGTTTTAGCATTTTACCAACAGTATAATCAAAGGAAAAAATTGATCAAAATGCAAGAAATTTTTTATATCCTTTTTGATACTCAAAATCAAATCAAATCTTTATTAAACCCAAAATAAGGGGCCCATGAAGGGCATACAAATATAACACAAAGAAAATTAACACACACACACATACATTTAGACTATATAATGATTATAATGATCTATATATATGTATAATGTGAAATGCTAGAGGAAGAGAACCAGTCAGTATTAAAAGATAAATAACTCATGATTACGTCACACATTTGCAATAATAACTCATGATTACGTCACACACTTGCAATAATACTTATAAACAAATGACTATTTATAATAACTATCTTAATTTGATTTTTCCCTCAGAGAAAAAATATGATTTAGATATTCATAAAGTGATAATAAAAATTCCAATTCATCGTTTGTCATTAGTCAAATGAATAGATTTAAATAATTTAATGCTACTGTGAAGCTGTGAACATCAGAAACCGACCATGAGGTCAAGAGGATTTACTGTTAAATGTCAATTAACATTACATTAACTGTTTATCTATGGTCAAATGATAACCATCTGATGTGCATAGAGAAAATAGAATCGTAATAGTGACGTTAAAATCTAGTTATACTCAAGGGGTTTTTTTTGTTTTTTTTTTGAGAGGAGGGTGCACGTGCACCAAATGCACCCACCACCCCTGGCTACGACCTTGCCCATGTCTGTATCATTTTCAGATATTAATGACCTTGTTCTCGACCTAACTAGAACTGAAATTCTGTTCGCTGGACGTTGAACATTAAACCAACAAATCAATCAATCAATCAATCAGTAAGTCAGATATACTCAATTTCCCTTTAGAATAAATGTAGGGTGTGAATGTACAATATATTTGATAAAAATGTGATGGGAAAAACGAACAGACGGACGGACACAATGATTATTAACCCCCCCCCCCCCAGTTATCGTTCGTGTTGAGGTATTACATGATCCACAATGCGTCCCGTAGAGCATAGATATACTGATCGACCACTTATAAAGATAAGAAATATCGACTTGAAAGAAATAAAAGAGGTTTTAAAGTACACAAAAATGACACATTAATTGGACATACATTTGTAAAGAAAGGTGTGATTTTTTTTGTTGTTTTCGTCTGTTATTACAAGACTAGTTATTATAGGATCATTTTGTATTTAGAGTTTCAGATTACAGGAAACAACACATAAGTCCTTTGTACATCTAAAATTCATGTAACATGACACTTTTAAAGTTAAAATCAACGTGTATAAAGAAACAGTAATTTTTTGAAACAAAATAAGCATAATTTGCGTCAATTGTTATTTTAATATGTTCTTCCCATGGTCCTCAAATTTCATTTAGCTTAGACATCAACGGAACACAGTCGCCCAGTTGTGAAATAGGACCAGATTTTAGCATGTTATATTTCATCACGAAAATAACCGAGGAAACAAAGATAGAATTGTTTCATCTTCCGGTTGACACATAAAACTGGTTATTTATCTTAATTCTATATACCTAAAATGTAAATTGATTTGTTAAAATGTAACACGATTCGACCTACATGCCACTAAATCGCCAATCAAAAAGACATTTGTATTAATTCTAACTATTTATACGTATACTTTTAAAATGTGTTTAAAGCTTTTGATTATTATTGATAATATTATAGGTATCATAGGCTTGATAAGTATCAGTATATGGTATTTAATCTACTATAGCATAGTACTAACGTCGTCAGTAGTTTGCACATCCGCCGGTGGTATAATGGTTAGCGTGCACGTGGCCGCCTCTCGAGAATTGCGGTAGACTGGGAAGTCAATCCTTGAATGGGCGGTAGATCATGAATTGATTCAGTCATCGGTCCGGTCAAACCAAAGACTATAATAAAAACTCAAATAACAAATTTAGTGCATATGACGCGTCTGTAGTATGAATAACCTTCATCATGTACGCTCAAAACCAATATATGAATAACCTTCATCATGTACGCTCAAAACCAATATATGAATAACCTTCATCATGTACGCTCAAAACCAATATATGAATAACCTTCATCATGTACGCTCAAAACCAATATATGAATAACCTTCATCATGTACGCTCAAAACCAATATATGAATAACCTTCATCATGTACGCTCAAAACCAATATATTTGAAAGCGAAATAATTTAAAATTGGACTTTGCTGTAACTCCACAACAAAAGTACAAATCATTAATGAGTAAGAACAAATATAGTGTGTCTGAGTGGAGCAACATGACGACATGTACACCTTTTCTTGCACTGTTGTTTGTTTCAGTGAGTTAACATAATACATTCCACCCCAGTTAGTGCTTGTATGTACAGAACAAACCAGGTATCATCAATATCTCATCCTAAGGTACTAGAATATATTCTATATTAACTGAATTGTGATCACTTTTGGATAAAATGCTAACTTTGTTTAATATACAACTGCATTGATTTGAATATTTGTGAAATTTTATCCTCATGTTTCCAGCTGCACCTGCATATGGAGTATATATCTCCCAGTTGATACGGTATTCCAGAGCTTGTGGTTCCTATCAGGATTTCCAGGGTTGCTGCTAACAAGGAAGCAACTGAACCAAGGGTTCCTCTTAGTTAAGTTGAAGTCACCACTTCGAAAGTTTTGCAGTCGCCACCATGACTTGGTTGACCGCTATGGAATATCTGTGTCACAAATGACCATGGATAAGTTCCACTTGTCGTAAACACTTCCCGGTCCTTTCCTCATTGATAACTTATCACCGGGTTTGTAACTAGATTAACACGACGGGTGTCACTAGTGGAGCAAGACCTGCTTACCCTTCCGGAGCACCTGAGTTCACTCCCGGTTTTTAGTGGGGTTCGTGTTTCTTGATCTTTAGTTTTATATGACTTGTGTGTTTTATAGATCGTTGTTTGTCCTTTGTACTTTTTCTTGTGGCCATTATGTTGTCTGTCCTTCTTCGATATACGGATTCTGATTACCCCTTTGGTATCTTCAAACTCTTCTTAGCATCATCAAAAAGTGAAGTTTCAATATTTTAACTGTCGAGAAACTTCAGATTATCTGTTAACAATTTAGGAACTTCAACATATAAACAAACACTTTTACTCCAATAATTTTGCTATTTATGAATTTCCGTTTAACGGTATATGTAGGAACATTCCAGCAGCACCTGCACGTGGAGTTGATACAATGTCACAGAGCTTGTGATTCCTATATGAATTAGCTTGATAGAGTTGCTACTAACGAATTTGTTAAGCTGTAGTCATCATATAGAAGTTTTACAGTCGCCATCATTATTTGGTTAACCGTTGCGTAATATCTGTGTCACAGATGACCACGAATTTGTTTCGTTTGTCGTGGTCACTTCCTGTCCACCCTTTCCCATTCATGGTTTATCAAAGATGTATAACAAGACTTATGTGACGGGTACCGCTGAGGAATTTGACATTGAAAAAATCCAACATTTTAGAAATCTCACAATATAGAAATGCTATATACCACAAAGACGCCTTGTTAGCTAAAATGGTAGGTTATGTGAAGCAGTCTTTTGGACCAAGAGACTATTTAATATTGGCTGTTAGAAGTATATTATATCTGTGTACGCTGGTCTGTGCTTATTGTATATACAATGCATGTTGTACATAACAAAGTTATATTAATCAAAAAACAATAAAGGTGTAACTCTTTTATTTTGGTAAATTTGAATTTAAATGATATAAAAATGACAGCGTCATTCTAAGATATCAACTGTACATGCATATTTTCCATTTAACTGGCTAACTAGGAACACTTATACATATATACGAGTAAATTTGGTAGGTAATATGCTACCCTCAATTAAACTACTAAATATCCCCTTTGGTAGATTATTTTCATCACATATAAATGTAAGTACATATGTCTTCTATTGTTCACTTTATGTGCGGATGTGTTTCCACCATCAGTTATTCATCAACTGAAATATGCTAAAATTTAAAACCTGTGATATATTTCTTTTGTCATGGGTCTTATCTCTGGCGGGTCTAACTTCTATAATTACGCTGGTTTACAGTTTATTAATCACAATGCATCTGCATGTAAGAAATAACGTATCTCATCTTCATTTAGGGAATTTTAACTTGACAGCGTATTCTGAATTTGGTATAATCCTAAAGATACTACTGTTCACAAGCCCTATCATTATCTTGCACTTGTACGAATTGGAAGAGGAACCCAAGAGTACCCGAAATTGTATGGTTGAGTGAACGAGTAGCTAAGGTCGTTGGCGTCTGAGCAAAAGCCCAATGCCACTGACGTAGCTTCGTGCTCCAATAACCCAATCAAGTGTAAAGGTTTCCATGACCTACGGAGGGCCAGAGATTCATGAGAAACGTTTCTTATATCTTCCCATGCTTTTTGACCTGCCTTAGTTATGATATATCTTTGAGATTGCTAAAACTGAGGATAAGCACCAATTATACCATAACTACAACCCAAAATAGAATGAGTATTCGAATGACGTGACGATGATGATGGCAAAAACAACAACACAAACATAAAGGTGAAACAAAACAAAAGAACAAACTCGGACAATACGAATCCTATTACACAGAAAGGATCAACACAACCTCTCCTGCTTCATTAACGGCACCCTTCGTCTATTAAAATATTTTACTACATGCTACATGTATTTACAAATTAATAACAACTTCTGAAATAAATGTATGGCAGAAAAACTAGCGCTCGGAAATTCATATACAACTGACATTTCTTCTTATTCTCTAGCTGACGTTGACATATTATTGTGCTATTGAATTTGACTACTTTTTCATGATAACAACACACACATGAAAATTGATGAAATTCTAATATCATTCCCAAAAGTTTTTGGGTTTGTTTAGATTTGCAAGTTTAATAATATAATGTTGGTATAATGATCAACTTGATAGGTAGTCACCGCGTTTAGTCTTCAAATAATCATTATGGCTTCTGAAATAACATTCCGTCATGAAATTCCTTAACAGATAGAAATTTGACCTGTAGAATCAGGTGCTACAGCTTGTCTAATTGGGAAATTGACACAGAAAGAGATTTGATATACCATGTATGTAGACGTTCTTTGGAAATTACTTGAAGACAACATAGCATATCTTCTTGAAATTGTATAGGGATAGACAATACTTAATTAATAATAAAATAGTTTTCAACTGAATATGAAAGAAAATCGATTCTTTTCTCAAATTTCTTAAATAATTGAAAAAAATAATCTTTAATGTGTGGTAGATAATATTAAGGAATAAATACAATTTTAGACCTCGAAACGTGATTTTCTTCTGTAATTAGAAAAAGCTATTAACGAACAATCACATCTCACCTCGACTCATTGAACACAAAAAGACAGCAACATATGACGTTGGAAATCCAGGTCCTGGCATGGGAGAGTGACAAAAAGGTGACAGGGTTAAACTGGTATATGTAAAAATGCATAGACAAGGTCTACAACTAACATATTCAGACAAAATGACAGACTTCTCATTCCTGATTTATTTTTCACGAACCGTACCTTATTCCACCAATTTATGTACACTGCTCGATGGATCTATATTTATTTCTTCGAAATGAGTCATAAACTAACTCTTAAGCCAAAAAATAAATATTAGGTTTCGGTTGCTACAATGTTCACAAACCTTGATCACACTCAAATGAATGTTATTAAATGGTTGTTAAGACACAATCTGGTATGGTTGATCTTACCAACTCCATTGCTCATCGAGAACACTGGTTTAATAGGCACACAATAATATGTTTTTAATCACTTTTCAAAGCTTTGATGGATTTTGCAAATGCGATCTCTTGTTGGAGAGAATTACAATGTATGATTTAATAAGTATAAATGAATTATAAAAAAAAAATGTTGTGCTGGTCATTGGTTGAACAATTCGGATTATATATGACATTAAATGTTACATCAACCTGATAAATGCCCGGATAAAAGTTCACAAAATACCGGGATGCGGATCAACTACCCATTTTTAGAAATGAAAGTCCAATTTCCTTCAAGAGTTTAAGATTTCTAGCGTATTGCCCCAGTCACCGAAATAGAGGCTTGTCGTTACACCTTTTCTAAGAGATCAAAATACACTTTTTTTAACAGATATCGTAGATCTTATCTGCATAATCAATCACAGAACGAATTAAAGATTTGATATATCTGGTTCGAGGCAGAGTATATATCATCTTTAAAACCGTATCTGGCCTTCTGGGTTCAAGATATTTGTGTTTACCATCCTCTTGGATTACATTATTTAACAGGAGAAGAGCATAATTTAGTCTATGTTGTTTCTTTTTCATTACTAAATATGTAGTAGTCAACGACATAAAAGTAACACATGCACTAAACATCTAGGTCGTGGTTCAAAAACATCGAAAGATGACACGGGATTAACTTAATCTCCCGTCAATTGCAAATCACCAATATCAGATCATCTTCACATGAACTTAGAAAGTATCAAGCTCTCTATTAATAAGTACAAGGGGAATTGAATGAAGAGGAACACAGTTGCTTAGTTGACAAACATTGGTACATATTTTCATAAAATGGCGCATTTCAATAACCTGTACTGGCTGGTCCTTTAGAAAGACATTGATTCAATGTTGCGTTCAGAGATCTTAAGGGAATTAAGAAAGCACTCCAACTCAAGCAAGGAAAGGTTGAACATATCTACCATTGTAGATGTGTTTAATATGAATACATATTACTAACTGTACTGTGTTTGTGTGTTTTATATGAATACATGTTACTAACTGTACTGTGTTTGTGTGTTTTATATGAATACATATTACTAACTGTACTGTGTTTGTGTGTTTTATATGAATACATATTACTAACTGTACTGTGTTTGTGTGTTTTATATGAATACGTGTTACTAACTGTACTGTGTTTGTGTGTTTTATATGAATACGTGTTACTAACTGTACTGTGTTTGTGTGTTTTATATGAATACATGTTACTAACTGTACTGTGTTTGTGTGTTTTATATGAATACATGTTACTAACTGTACTGTGTTTGTGTGTTTTATATGAATACATATTACTAACTGTACTGTGTTTGTGTGTTTTATATGAATACATATTACTAACTGTACTGTGTTTGTGTGTTTTATATGAATACATATTACTAACTGTACTGTGTTTGTGTGTTTTATATGAATACATGTTACTAACTGTACTGTGTTTGTGTGTTTTATATGAATACATATTACTAACTGTACTGTGTTTGTGTGTTTTATATGAATACATATTACTAACTGTACTGTGTTTGTGTGTTTTATATGAATACATGTTACTAACTGTACTGTGTTTGTTGTTTTATATGAATACATATTACTAACTGTACTGTGTTTGTGTGTTTTATATGAATACATGTTACTAACTGTACTGTGTTTGTGTGTTTTATATGAATACATGTTACTAACTGTACTGTGTTTGTGTGTTTTATATGAATACATATTACTAACTGTACTGTGTTTGTGTGTTTTATATGAATACATGTTACTAACTGTACTGTGTTTGTGTGTTTTATATGAATACATGTTACTAACTGTACTGTGTTTGTGTGTTTTATATGAATACGTGTTACTAACTGTACTGTGTTTGTGTGTTTTATATGAATGCATATTACTAACTGTACTGTGTTTGTGTGTTTTATATGAATACATGTTACTAACTGTACTGTGTTTGTGTATCTCTTGTTATTGTGTCATGAAAGTAACTTTCATTGTCTGGTAAACATTCATTTCAACAGCAAAATGCGTGTATAACCATTTTTATAACTAAATTCACATGTGCATCCCGGGTACAGAGAACTACGTTTTTGTAGCATGGAAACATGGGTCGACTGTTTTGGCACTATCAAGGTTTATCAGACATACATCATTCAGTTCCATAAAATGCATTAATACTAAAACAAAGGTTCATCTTCATCAAGCAGGCATATATAACCTTAGCCTAGTTTGTCTAAGCCCTTTGGTTTTCTCAAAGACATTTAAATTATTTAACTTTCCAATCGTTTGACGTTTAGCGTATCTAATAACTAAGCTTCGAAATGGTCACCACAGCTTGAAGATTGAAAAAGGGAGACATGGTTAGTTTTAATGGTGGAGGAAACCGGAGTACAAGGAGAAAACCACCGACTATAATGTTGTATCGAGTGCACATCGTCATGGGCGGGATTCCTATTTACACTTTAAGTGGTGATAGGCACTGATTGCATAGGTTGTTGTAAATTCATTTATTGAGAATGAGATTTCACATATCAATTAAATAACGGGTGATGAGTATATGCTAATTCAAAGATGCGTTCCAATTAAAGTGTTATTTGTCAAACTTTTTCAAATTCTCTTCAATGATTTCAAATGTTCTTCCCAAATTGTCTTCCTACATGAACCCATCATGTTGTTCATCGCATTAACTCGTAAATGAGTTTCCTGACATAAATGCCTTTATTCATTGATTATCGAACATTACATTGTGTTATATTGTTTATAATATTGACTTATTGTAATTATAGAAATAAATTGCTACAATAGTGTCATTTTTGGCTTTGATTCTTATCACGTAGTGATAGCTTATGTCTGTCTTCTTTTCTTTTTTTTCTTTTTTTTTTCTTGTGTGTTTAAAAATGTTTAAGCAGTGATGGTCAACAATTCCACCAATTTCAACAAAAAGAACAACCACATCTCACATTGGGGTCGTCGTAGCCGTGATCGTATGGTAGTTGGAATTACAACTACCTATGCAATCAGTGATGTTGTGAGTTCGAGTCTCGATCATGGCGAGGTGTACAACATTAGGTGATAAAGTTTGTCAGTGACTTGCGACAGGTCGGTGGTTTTCTCTGGGTCCACCTGTTTCCTCCACCAATAAAATTGACCGCCATTATATAGCTGAAATATTGTTGAAAGTGGCGTTAAGCACCATCAAACAAACAAAAACAAACACATTTCACATTAAATTATTGAACACGAAAAAGTTCAAGACACTATGGCAATGGGTTTGATGTTTATTTTGTATTATCACAATTGATCAATCGACATTACCTAGATACAAGCAACCTGACCTTAGACCATATTCCAGGTATCTTGCATTGTCTGGGCTTTTGGTGTTTCAGATTTGCAGTGTTAGATCAGATAAAACGCCTTAATGTAATTTATATACATTAAGGTAACTTTCAAGAATGTGTCTTAATGTTATAAGATATACTTTGTTATGTGTCTTAATGTTATAAGATATACTTTGTTATGTGTCTTAATGTTATAAGATATACTTTGTTATGTGTCTTAATGTTATAAGATATACTTTGTTATGTGTCTTAATGTTATAAGATATACTTTGTTATGTGTCTTAATGTTATAAGATATACTTTGTTATGTGTCTTAATGTTATAAGATATACTTTGTTATGTGTCTTAATGTTATAAGATATACTTTGTTATGTGTCTTAATGTTATAAGATATACTTTGTTATGTGTCTTAATGTTATAAGATATACTTTGTTATGTGTCTTAATGTTATAAGATATACTTTGTTATGTGTCTTAATGTTATAAGATATACTTTGTTATGTGTCTTAATGTTATAAGATATACTTTGTTATGTGTCTTAATGTTATAAGATATACTTTGTTATGTGTCTTAATGTTATAAGATATACTTTGTTATGTGTCTTAATGTTATAAGATATACTTTGTTATGTGTCTTAATGTTATAAGATATACTTTGTTATGTGTCTTAATGTTATAAGATATACTTTGTTATGTGTCTTAATGTTATAAGATATACTTTGTTATGTGTCTTAATGTTATAAGATATACTTTGTTATGTGTCTTAATGTTATAAGATATACTTTGTTATGTGTCTTAATGTTATAAGATATACTTTGTTATGTGTCTTAATGTTATAAGATATACTTTGTTATGTGTCTTAATGTTATAAGATATACTTTGTTATGTGTCTTAATGTTATAAGATATACTTTGTTATGTGTCTTAATGTTATAAGATATACTTTGTTATGTGTCTTAATGTTATAAGATATACTTTGTTATGTGTCTTAATGTTATAAGATATACTTTGTTATGTGTCTTAATGTTATAAGATATACTTTGTTAACCCCTAATGTAATATGTTGTCTTATTGTAAAATATATATTAAGCATCTATGTTGAAGATGATAATAATTAGCATTTGAATCTTCTTTTTACTATCATAACAGATGGTAATTGTTTTCTAAGTGTTAATGTTAATAGCTGCATCCTAGCGACATGTGAAACAGTTAATACTTACAAAAACTATAAGATTTAACCATAAGCGTTACACCTAGATTGTCTCAGGAAAATTTTGAAGATATTGACCAGAAGTCGTAAATCAAGTAAAAGTAAGACAGATAATACAATAACAAAAAGAAAAAAGACAAACATTGATCTATAAGACGCTCTACAGAAAAATAAAGATTGAGTAATACGAACCCCACTAAATCCGGGGGTGAACTCAGGTGCTCCGAAAGAGAAGGCAGTTCCTGCCCCACTAATGGGACCCGTCGTGTTATTCTTGTTGAAAAACTGATGGTAAGTCATTAATCAGGAAAGAACGGAATTATGATTACGACAAACGGAACATTTATGACACAGATATTTTATAATGGTTGATCAGTTAATGTTTTTTCATGTATACAAGGTAAAACAAATCAAAATTCAGCCGGTAAGATATCAGTGTTTCAGGATTTTAGGATTTAGGGTCTATGAGTTCAACAAAATTTCTAAGAACATTTAATTTCAAAACCTTTTTATGATTTTTCGTCCTGATAAATACAAATATTTACTTCGATGGTGAATACCTTCCATTTTTAATTAAAACAACTTTTGTAACTGACCATCCTCTGATCATTCATGCACGGACTTGTTGGGTTCAAGCAAGTCACTAGTTTATACATTATGATCCTATTGTTTATCTATTGACTGGTATTGCGATACTAATTGGATTCCTGATCTATTTAACAAGCATAATATTAAAAATAAAATCTAAGGAATTGTCCTGCAATGTAGCAGTAAAATCATCCATGTGGTTTATGTGGAGATGTTTAACAGAGGTAAGAAGAACACATAATTGGTCATGACAGCCATGCTTGCTACAAGTTGACATCAAAGTACCATCAGTGGACAACGTTCCCTCTAAGTTTGGTTTTTGTTACATTTGTGTAGTTCAGTGATTTAAAAAACGGACGCCAAGTAATGACAATATGGCAGTTTAGTCCGAATCTTGTTCCTCTTGTTTCAAAGACTCGTAAAATACCAGATATCATGGGCAAACAAGTGTATGCGGTTTGCACCATATAATGCAAGGATAATGGTACGTACATGTACATATAACCTTACATCAATAGTTTTGTAATAATATTTATTTTCTCAGACATAATTGTCAATGTCTATCCCAGTTTATTTTAGGACAATTTTAATTGTTTAAAACATAAACATGATCATACAGAAGGTACAATATTTGGCGGGAGTCTGACAAACCCATCACGTGATGTAGTTTTATATACTAGTATATTATATAAAGATAAAATCAAAAGAAAGATGGCGGCGTAGAGATACGTCTCTCAGGAATGATGGTAATGTGAGGCCGATGAGGATATGCGTGCAGCAGCTAGAATTCTGACAGATAAGTGAAATATAAGTCACAATCAATAGCTTTTACTTTCTCAAATCTCAGCAGTTCAGGATAAAATCCCGAGATATGTGTATCAATTACATAATTAAAACTTTGTCTGATATAATCAAATGTCGAATTATACTCATAAATCTTTGGAAAGTTCCTAAAATACGGATATGTCCTGAAAGCTACCACCGTATACCGTGTTATAATTATAGCTATGAAACCAAAACATCTTCCGTGATCGAAAATCTACAACATATAGCATGGTTATGAATCATATCAGTTTCTCTTGGCATCGGTTCTTAAAGATATAATTTTGAAATCAACACCACCAATGTCTGTTTTTCATCTGTAGTCAGGAATTATTTCTGGTGTAAGTGGTAATATAATATTCTTATTTGTTGCAACGTAAGAATTCATTTCTGTGTGTGCACCTACACGCTGCAATCTTTATGGCAAAATCATGTATAGATCAGATATAAGAATCACTTAACGTTTTATAAACATATCTTTCTACGTTTCTTATTCTATAATACAATTTCAATACACAGTATAATCCAGTAGACACGCTTTAATTTCGAATTTTGCAACTCGAATCAAAGTGATGACTTAAGGTGTTTAAAACTTTTTTTTATAAATAATGAAATTTCAATGCTTTAATTTAACACGCCATGGTCATTTTTGCAGCTCGAATCAAATTGAATCCAAACAAACAAAGAAAAAAACATTGATTCTTTGGCACAATTTTATTTTAGAGCTCTCGACTATTAATTAGTCTGCAATTTCACACTGCCATATTTATGGTTTTATCATGCAGCTGAAGAAATGTAGACCAAAAAAAGATTTATGCCTGTAGTTCAACGTTGATAATTTAGAACTATTAGAAGACAATATTAATCAGTATGTTGTCTATACATGTATTAAAAGACGATCACATTAAATGTTTGAAAAAGCAGTTGAGAATCTGTACTGTTTCTAAATAAATGGATGACATCTTTGTTTCGTACACAGTACACGTACATTGCGCACACAATGTATGTCTAAATAGCCCCCTGCTTTAACGACAATGAGGGAGGGGTATTGGGTTCGTCTAGCTTTAGAGAAGGATCGTGTATTAATAGGACCTCAATTGTTTTTTGTCGTTTCGATTTTGTCTATCATATTTTTAACATTTTTTGATTTTCAGTTCTTTTAGTTTTACCACTAATTGTTAGATATGAGTTATTTAAATATCTGTCTAGTATATACAAATTAAATTCTATAGAGTGTAGTAAACCATTAATGTTTGACAATTTAAACAACAATAGAATACATTTCACTTCAGACCCCAAACATCAAAAACACAAAAGAGACAACGTCAGAAACTGATGACAAACGACAATCCATGGTCTGACCGTGAACAGACACAATGGTAAAGTGGAGTAAGACACGTAATTCCAATCCTTCTGTCTTAATAATTTTATCTCCAGTGGTTAAAAGATAAATATAAAATAGCTATTTAAGCAAATATTTGAATATATTCAACTATTAAGTACCATACATGTATATATACTTCCACAGACATGACGGACGACATCAACATTGCCCGCCAGTACAAAAGCATGATGCAGTGATTACTCAAAGTTATTTCTATTTACTACAATTATTACTGCAGACCGCGGAGTTCAATACGGAAGGTGAGTGGTCAGGGACACATCAGTATTTGTTTTCTAATCTGTTATAACAAAATAATAAAGTGTTCTTACAAATTATCAATCTGTTATTACATGTTATCAATTTGTTACAGCAATTTATCAATGTGTTATAGCACATTAGTAAACTGTTATTACATTTACTCATTCTGTTATATCAAATTATTAAAAATAATCTGTAACTTTCATTCTTTGATTTATATCGGGGGTTAGGGCTAGGGTTATGGTGTCTAGCGCCACTTTCAACGATATTTCAGTTATATTGTGACGGTCAGTTTTATTGGTGGAGGAAACCGGAGTTCCTGGAGAAAACCACCGAGCTGTCACAAGTCACTGACAAAAATTATCACATAATGTTGAACCGAGTACACCTCGCCTGATCAGAATTTGAACTCACAACTTTAGTGGTGATATGCACTGATTGCATATGTAGTTGTAAATCCAAGTTCACGATCACGACGGTCCCTTGATTGCTATAAACTGTACTCTAGATATCCAAAATTTTCTGTTATTTACATTAAAATAATATTCGGCAAAATTAAAATACATTATTGGAATAGAAACATAATAGTTTATCTGATCAAATAAAATCTGCCTTATAGATCAATGTTAAAGTCATTTTCCCCTTTCTTATTTTTCATTAAAATGTCATACTTTCTGAAATACATGGATGAAAATTTTAATTTGAGATCAGTGTACTTATTAAATATCTGCGGGCGAAACATGAAGACTGGAATCAAATGGTTAAAGTGCGGTGGTATTTCCGCGTTTATAAACTGAAACAGTATTAATATTTGATTCAAGTCTTCTATTTTGATATTTGTATATTTATTTCTATTCTCAGTCGATATCAGTGCAATTTGGACAAATAATACCACTCTTCCGGTTTCATAGAAAACTAGCTGTGCGATTTAAAGGATGGCTCACAAATATAAAGTTAACAATGTATGGAAAGAAGCTGCTCGTAATAGTGCTAACATTCAATAAATGGTACTGATATTATATCTCCTAGCATCTCCTGGGGGAAAGGGTCACGTGTCTTTAATGTGTCAATTTAGTCCTCGGGAAGTTCACCTCTCAACTAAATTATTTAGTGGGAGATGTTTTGTGTGGCAATATATTCTCCTCCCTCAGACATAGGTGACCATAGCTCCTCCCTCAGACATAGGTGACCTTAGCTCCTCCCTCAGACATAGGTGACCTTAGCTCCTCCCTCAGACATAGGTGACCATAGCTCCTCCCTCAGACATAGGTGACCATAGCTCCTCCCTCAGACATAGGTGACCATAGCTCCTCCCTCAGACATAGGTGACCTTAGCTCCTCCCTCAGACATAGGTGACCATAGCTCCTCCCTCAGACATAGGTGACCATAGCTCCTCCCTCAGACATAGGTGACCATAGCTCCTCCCTCAGACATAGGTGACCATAGCTCCTCCCTCAGACATAGGTGACCATAGCTCCTCCCTCAGACATAGGTGACCATAGCTCCTCCCTCAGACATAGGTGACCATAGCTCCTCCCTCAGACATAGGTGACCATAGCTCCTCCCTCAGACATAGGTGACCATAGCTCCTCCCTCAGACATAGGTGACCATAGCTCCTCCCTCAGACATAGGTGATCATAGCTCCTCCCTCAGACATAGGTGACTATAGCTCCTCCCTCAGACATAGGTGACCATAGCTCCTCCCTCAGACATAGGTGACCATAGCTCCTCCCTCAGACATAGGTGACCATAGCTCCTCCCTCAGACATAGGTGACCATAGCTCCTCCCTCAGACATAGGTGACCATAGCTCCTCCCTCAGACATAGGTGACCATAGCTCCTCCCTCAGACATAGGTGACCATAGCTCCTCCCTCAGACATAGGTGACCATAGCTCCTCCCTCAGACATAGGTGACCATAGCTCCTCCCTCAGACATAGGTGATCATAGCTCCTCCCTCAGACATAGGTGACCATAGCTCCTCCCTCAGACATAGGTGACCATAGCTCCTCCCTCAGACATAGGTGACCATAGCTCCTCCCTCAGACATAGGTGACCATAGCTCCTCCCTCAGACATAGGTGACCATAGCTCCTCCCTCAGACATAGGTGACCATAGCTCCTCCCTCAGACATAGGTGACCATAGCTCCTCCCTCAGACATAGGTGACTATAGCTCCTCCCTCAGACATAGGTGACCTTAGCTCCTCCCTCAGACATAGGTGACCATAGCTCCTCCCTCAGACATAGGTGACTATAGCTCCTCCCTCAGACATAGGTGACCATAGCTCCTCCCTCAGACATAGGTGACCATAGCTCCTCCCTCAGACATAGGTGACCATAGCTCCTCCCTCAGACATAGGTGACCATAGCTCCTCCCTCAGACATAGGTGACCATAGCTCCTCCCTCAGACATAGGTGACCATAGCTCCTCCCTCAGACATAGGTGACCATAGCTCCTCCCTCAGACATAGGTGACCTTAGCTCCTCCCTCAGACATAGGTGACCATAGCTCCTCCCTCAGACATAGGTGACCTTAGCTCCTCCCTCAGACATAGGTGACCATAGCTCCTCCCTCAGACATAGGTGACCATAGCTCCTCCCTCAGACATAGGTGACCATAGCTCCTCCCTCAGACATAGGTGACCATAGCTCCTCCCTCAGACATAGGTGACCATAGCTCCTCCCTCAGACATAGGTGACCATAGCTCCTCCCTCAGACATAGGTGACCATAGCTCCTCCCTCAGACATAGGTGACCATAGCTCCTCCCTCAGACATAGGTGACCATAGCTCCTCCCTCAGACATAGGTGACCATAGCTCCTCCCTCAGACATAGGTGACCATAGCTCCTCCCTCAGACATAGGTGACCATAGCTCCTCCCTCAGACATAGGTGACCATAGCTCCTCCCTCAGACATAGGTGACCATAGCTCCTCCCTCAGACATAGGTGACCATAGCTCCTCCCTCAGACATAGGTGACCATAGCTCCTCCCTCAGACATAGGTGACCATAGCTCCTCCCTCAGACATAGGTGGCCATAGCTCCTCCGTCAGACATAGGTGACTATAGCTCCTCCCTCAGACATAGGTGACCTTAGCTCCTCCCTCAGACATAGGTGACCATAGCTCCTCCCTCAGACATAGGTGACTATAGCTCCTCCCTCAGACATAGGTGACCATAGCTCCTCCCTCAGACATAGGTGACCATAGCTCCTCCCTCAGACATAGGTGACCATAGCTCCTCCCTCAGACATAGGTGACCATAGCCGATTTTGGCTATCCTGTTTAGGTTTCTTGCTCTCAAAGACTTTAAAGATATTTGGCTTTCAAATATTTTGGCCTTGGGCATACCTGATGAAGGTTATTAGAGAAAATTTTATATTTGCATTTTTATTTATATTGTTGCCTAGAACCAGTTTGGAGTGACATGTCTACTCTTGGTCAGTTGTTTCAGTGAGGTAGTACTATAAAAGTTCAACTAAGCGTGGTGTTCTAATCTAAAGCTTACATCATTATCATCTCATTGAAATGTATTCTGTTGATTATGAGCGTACTGGGTGAAGGTTATTCCAGAAACGTGTCGTGTGCATACACGCGTCTATTGTTCTCGTCATGATATACTAGTAGATGACCAAAATAATGAGCATTCTGCTTTAAACTACTATCACCCAATCACTACAATATAAGGGGAAGTAATTTTGGTATTGTTTCTTTCCAAATTTCATTATTTTCAAGCGTAGTTGTAAAATAATAAAGTATGACAAGGATTAATCTAAATAGAAACGATATGGTTCATTTTGTTCTTCCTCTGTTTTAACATTTGTACAACATTAGTACTGGTATCACATAAGTACAACACTACAGTATACACAATTCACCTAGATTCTCTTTTGAAGTTGGGTACAGATTTATCACACATGTTGAGAGCAGTGCATGCACTAAGTATGATTTGGTAATATCAATGTTGATTAGATTAACAGATTCGAGAAGAAAGTCTACAAGAAGGTATCAATTTACACAAAAAATATATAAAAAGCAGAGTTTCACAGTTTTATATATAATATTTGCTATCTCGATTGTCTTACAATTAATGAAATAAACAAACTCAGAATTATATTTATTCTAAGATGTCATCTGATTGTGAATGGTATTTTATATAACATAATTTCAAAAAGTTTTAAAATTTAGACTATTGTCCGACTTGTGACGAATTACTTTTTGTGTCATATGACCATTAGTAACACTGTACATCATGCAACAATGATACAACACAATTGTGAGATGTAGATATCTCTGATACATGAATAAGACTGGCTTCCTTTATGCATTTGATTTTTTTTATTTTGTTTATTGAATAATGCTATCGTGTGTGAAATCTACAAACGAATCATAGCCCACGTGTATTACAACATCTAACATACACAAGAGGTCCAACAACAACAAATAGTAGCTATGGACGACAAGTAGTCTGATGCACCATAGAAATGTACATGGAAAAACACCACATGTGCCAAAGATTGCGGTCATCCTCGTTTGTCTGTGTACCTGTGACAAACCTGGTTATATCTTTTTGGTTTATATGTCACCGATCTTTCGTGTTTGCTCTTATCGTTTGTTTTCAATTACCCATATGCGAGCAATTTCATTTGTCAATATATCCAGTACCGGATTTAGGACATATGAGGCTTGCAGTGTTTGGGACCCCCATACAAAAGACCAGCAACAAAAATTAGAAAAAGTACAGAGTAGGGCGGCTCGCTACGTACAAAATAACTATGATTACACCAGCAGTACAACGGCCATGATAAACACCTTAGAGTGGCCTACTTTAGCTGAGCGTCGCCTGAAAACTAGACAAACAACAAAGGATGCATATAAATGGTCATTTTTTCCTAATGCCATCATTCAATGGAATATGCTTCCACAAACAGTAATTGCATCCACATCAGCCGACTGCTTCAGAGTACAGCTGAAACCAGCTGTTCTCTCTCAACTCTATTAAACCACACAGTTATGACAAAATGTAAATAAATTTGTTCTGTTTTAATCACTTTCCAAATTGTAAATACAAATGACACAAATTTATTATTATTTATTATCTTTGGTAATCATACTTTATGTACATACTTTTACCAGCCATGCATGCACGACATCAAGTAATCTTCAGTAAATGATGTTTTGATGTATACCAGAAGAAGAAGAGAAGAAGAAGAAGAAGAGGCCCTGTGCTAGTTAAGTTATGGGGTCCCTTACTTGGGCCCTGAAGGAGGTAGACCCGGTAGGCCTACACAGACAGTCAGGCATACATGCTCCGGAAAATTAGGAATAGTTAAAATATTACGTTATATTAGGTCAGACATGTACACTGCGTCTTCAGCAAACTAGAAGTTATTATACATTACCCAAAGCCCCGACCCGACCAACACTGTCTTACACAGGTCACATAATGAAACTGTCAAACTTGATAAAAAGAGAACAGACAGGGCAGTCATTACAGTCAACATCATGTAATTAAATCTAAGCATCATTTAACACCGTGGTTCTCAATCTTTTTTCCCCATGGACCTCTTTTACTCTTAATTTTTTTTTTGGTGAACCGCCATAACCATTTGATAAAAAAGCTTATTCTATTTCTTACTAATAAATAATTATAGGAATTGTATAATAGAAATAGTAAATGTATATGCTTTATTTGGAGTAAAACTAATTTAATGAAAATAAACCTGTATTTAACAACTAAATTCTATGGATCATTTATGTACACTAGTAAAATAACTCATAATAAACCATTTTAACATACAGTAAAAATAACATGGAGTTTCAAAAAAAAAATATTGACCATACGCCATATTGCTGGCAACATAATGACTAGTATTGAGACTGAAAATATATAAAACAAAATACCAACACAGTATCGCTATCAGTAACCTTGCCTGTAACCTTGAGCGCGAGTGAGAACTTGTTTGCAAGGACGGAGTGTATGAAGACAGTGGTGTTTGCTGTTCGCAGGAGGGAGGGAGTCGTGGTGGCCCCAGTAGGCGTTACTAACAATATGACAGTTTGCTGTCAGTGTCAATTAAATCTGAAAGGAGCAAGTAGACTGTTGTTAACTTGTAGAACCCTTAATATCAGCAAGAACGAATAGCTTTAATATGGATAACAAAACCTTAAGATAACGCCATCATAAATAAACTGCTATTCAGAAAAAAAATATATCTTATATGTATGTATATATTATCAGTGGTGGTGTTGCAAATATATTTTACCAGATTTGTGTACAGACAGATAATAATCAACAGGTATATGAACCGCATATTCAGGTGTCAAGATGTAACAGTATCTTAAAGGTCGGTTCACACGAGTGTCAAAAGCTCAGATCACTTCATCTTGATTGATGTACGGATGAGCACACATACCACAGTCACAAGGCAACTCATCTTAATGTCTGTATGTTGTCTTCCGTTTGGGCAAGATCTTGCTTTTGGATAGGTATTTCCACCCCTCACCAAATATTACCTCATCCATTATTCTTATTTACACTTTATTTTATTATTATTATCACCACTTTTATTTTTATACTTTCAAAGGTTGCATACATCAGATAACGACCAAATTACTTACTAGTATTTAGGATTCACATTTGTATTAAAAAAGGAATAATTACCCCATTACTTTTTTTGTTATTTTGTTTCAAGTTGGAAACAAATCTTGATAATAAATTTCGGGATTTGCTGCAAAAGTAACGTCAGTTTTTCTTCTCATTAGATTGCAGCTTCTCTACATATGCAAGGACTTCAAGAATAAAGTTCTTAAGGTAAATTTCTATCAATAGCTATTTTATGCTACTACATTCTTCTACAAGTGTCCAAATTGATCAGAACCCCGTCAAATTTAAAATTGCACCACGTAAGCATGAATCCATCTTCAACTTTTTTTTGCCAATAACCAGAGGCCCCTAATAATTTGGTTTCTATGCCACTGAGCCACTGTCATGACTGCCTGCTTTGTGGCACACTCCAATAGGCTATCAACTCTATCATTATGTCTGGAATCGCTCCGAAACAAACGCCTTCTAATTTGAAATTGCGCCACATAAGGAAAAATCCATAGTAAAAAAAATTTGGCAGGAAGATGAGGCCCCCCGCCCCCCCCCCCCCCCCCCCCCTGGCCAACGAGGCCCTATGCTTAAGCACACCTAAGCACAATGGTAAATCCGGCACTGAATATATCTTACTGCACTTCGCATGTTCGGTGTTATAGATGCAAATTACTGGACCTCCTCAGTGTTCGTAGACACATATGTCATAGCAATCGGCAAACCTCGTATGATTCCGTGACCTCTATAAAGACATGCAGGTATGGAAATAGCCGAAGTTTCGACGAGTTATGGTCATAGAAAACCCGACAAGTGGGGTTGCTGTATGGCAATAGTATTATCTGTCTTGATATCCGACTGCTCTAGTCGATCCGAAATACATCTTAATTGGATATTAATCTAGAACGAAAAGTGTAAGTGCGAAGATAGTGGGAACAACAATACGGTTTGGTTAATGGTGTTTAACGTCACTTTCAACAATATTTCAATTATATCGTGGCGGTCAGTTTTATTGGTGGAGGAAACTGGAATACTCGGAGAAAAGTAACACGTAATAAACTCTAAAATATAATGTTTTATGACGAAGGTCATAACAAAGACAATTAATCTTCTTGATTGATAATAAAGAAAAAAGATATGTTAATGTAAGGGATACATAATCCTAGATAACAATAGAAAAATGTAACAATTTGAACGTTTTAATTAGTTTGTTGCTTTGTATTATTCTAATCACAGAAACGGTAAATGGTGTATACCGTCGCAATTCAAATACTTCCATTTCGCTATATTAAATTTGAAATCGTATACCCAGACCTGTCACTTACGGTATTTTCATTTCAAATATTAAAGGGTATAGATTTTCTTGAGAAAATTGGTATATTAGGAAAGATAATGAAATCATTTGGCCTAGAAGACCTGTTATCGTAAGATCTTGGTGTCCGTTTTCATTCTCATTATAATATACGAATTAGATCCTTTCTTGGTAGAATATAAGGCATTCCTTTAGTATTTATCAGAAAACAGATACATATGATCTAGATATTGATTTAGGACATGGAATCCGGACACTCCCCTCTCCCCTTCCCTTTATTGGAAAGTGAGTTAGTTAGTGATTTATTGCTTAACGCCAATTAAGCAGCATGGATGAGATGATGATGATGTCCGCTTTGTACTACACCAACATACTTAGTTGTATTTTTATAGTGCTAGTTTTTTTCACGGAAACAACAGTCCACTGGTAGACATGTCACCTCACTGGAAAGTATTATTCTCATTCCAATCCAGTTTTACCTCTTACTCTTTAATACTGCATACTTAGCGAAGAAGCAACAAATACCAATTTTAGTCTTTGGCTTCACCCGACCGGGTTCCAACCCACGATCTACCGCACTCGAGGCGCCGTGCACAATAGCTATTACACCACCGATACGGTTTCCCTTTTATAATATAGTATTAGTATCTGTGGAAGAAAAATGATAATCTGTCAATGTATAGACTATGGCACGCGAAAATAACCAAAAAGTCTGGAAGACTAACTTAATCTATGATAATCCGGAATTATCTCGAAAGATCCAAATCATATTGTCCAAGTAGATAAGTGAATTTGATTTTATAATTGCTTATGAAGTTGTGGTTGACACTGGTTCTAGACCTTATCTTATATTTCTCGAAGTCCAAAGGTGAATATGAGTTTATAATTGCACGTACTTGTGAAGACGATTATCATATGTTCTTGTCGTTTACCAACTTTACATTATTTTGGCTTTCCAATCGTTCTATTTTTAGCGTACCTGATGAAGGTTATTCCAGAAACGTGCCGTGTGCACTAAATTTGATGTCTATGTTTTTATCAACAGTAACACGACGGCTGTCACACGTAGAGCAGGAACTGCTAACCCTTCCGGAGCACATAACTTCACCCCGATTTTTAGTGTGGCTCGTGCTGCTCGATCTTTAGTTTTCTATATAATGATTTGTATATGGTTGTTTGTCCTTTTGTCCTTTTTCTTTAGTCCATTTTGTTGTCTGTCCTTCCATTACGGCTTCTGATTACCTATTTGGTATCTCCAAACTTTCTTCCTATGAATTAGATAAAGTCGCTTTATTAGTGGTAAAGAGAAATTAATATTGGTTAATTTATATGGAAAATACATCCACATTTTATTGTATATTGTCTATCATTTATGGGTTTTTTCTTGAACAAATATAGTTAAAGCCAGAAACCCATAGGAATCTCATCTTCACATATAATTACAGCTACCAATAAAATCATCAAAAAGTCTCACAAATGAAAGTCTGACCTTTGTAAACAGAATATTTAGAATCGGAACAGTAAAATATCTAACTATCTACACTGAGATGTGGACAGTAAGTAATGGGCGAATAGAATAGTCGGACCCATGGACCCATACTAAAGATAAAACAATATTACATTTCACATGAATAGAGAGATCGGAATCAAGAGGTTGGTTCTTTTCGGTTTGGTTTGGTTTATGGTGCTTAACGCCACTTTCAACACTATTTCAGCTATATCGTGGCGGTAATGGTGGAATTTTATTGTTGGAGGAAACCGGAGTACCCGGAGAAAACCACCAACCTGTCGCAAGGCCCTGACCAACTTTATCGCATAACTCTCAATTTTAGTGGTGATAGGCACTGATTGCACAGGTAGTTGTAAATCCAACTACCATACGATCACGACTATGACGACACATTGGTTCTTTTCGAATTCCTCTGTACAGAAATGTCCTCTTTTGCATCTATTTATATACATGTACAAGACTAAGTCTTAGTCATTACATCTAATGTAACAACAAACACAATAATAGATGTTGATAGATTATAATTATTTCTTTTTGAAAATAAAATTCCGAAATACTATAAAGTTATAGCCTTTTGATGAGGTCAATACATAGAGAATAATATATGGCAAAATCCGTATCATATGTCGTATCATCCCGAGAAACCAATATCATCCAGAGGGCCTTTAGGCCCGAGGGATGATATTGGTCGAGGGTGATACGGCATATGATACGGATTTTGCCATGTTTTATACACTTTATCATATATCTAAACAGGAAAGTATACAGGGTAGGGGTACGATAAAAGGGTAGGGATATGATAAAGGGTAGGGGTATGATAAAGGGTAGGCATCTGGCACTTTATCAAATATTCAAAACTACTGTATTTACCACTAAATATATGATAAATGGATTTATCGACCCGTTAAAAGTATATTGACCGAGGACGAATCCGAGGTTAATACACTTTTAACGGGTCGATAAATCCATGTATTGACCGATATTAAAAGGCTACAATTGCTTTATTATTTTTTTGTAAGACTGGAAAAAAGTAGGCTATAATTGTTTTATCATTTATCAATATTATTATTTAAATATTAAAATTTTGAAATTTTATGAACACTGAAATTAAACTTTTTGAAAATTTTATCATTTTGAAATTTTTTGAAAATTTTGAATTTTTTTGTAATTTTTGAAATTTTTTGTAATTTTGAAATTTTTGGAAAATTTTGAACTTAATTTTTTTTTTTTTTTTTTTATTATTTTAGAATTTTGAAATCTTTTGAAATTTGATGAAATTTGAAGAAATTTGTGAAATTTTTGAAAATTTGGAAATTTTTTGAAAATTTGGAAATTTTATGAAATTTTATGAAATTTTTTAAATTTGTTTTGAAATTTTGGGAAATTTGTTGAAATTTTGGGAAATTTGTTTAAATTTTGGAAAAAGTGCAATCGGGCAGCACTCGACTAATTCCGTCAATGGCGGAAATAATATAGTATTATTACGTGATGTTTTTCATATAGGCCTAGTTATAGGTCCGAGGTCCTATAACTAGGTCAATATGAAAAACATCACGTAATAATACCTTTATTAATTAACCAGTGCAATATCTCTCTGGACTTTTCCTTGCGATTGTCGAAACGTCTAGCAGATTCCGATCTAGCTGTTATTGGACTGACTGGAATCGGGGCAATACGGAACATATCCGTATTGGACTGGTTTTTGCCGTATTGGCTCGATGAAAGTTTCTATATTGTATTGACATATTTGATCATATAAAGTTAACTAATAAACGAATGTTTTCCCGAAGTAAATACGTGTTTTTCCAAGTCAATACGTGATTTTTCAAGTCAATACGTGTTTTAATGAAGACCTTGTGACTATTTCTTGGCCAATAAGGATGTTTAAATAATATCAAATAACAATAAAACAAAATATGTAATTAAAAGTGTTACATGTATATACACCTTATACATATATACATGTATATACACCTTATACATATATACATATATTAAATTTCGCTGATGTCCTAGTTAATTGTTCCGTTCTAGGTCTGAAAAAAGGAGTGGAAACAAAATATTATAGGCTAACAAAACAGGTGCGAATTAATAATAATGAGCTTGTCAAGTGTAAATAATCAATGTGTGTCGAAATTTCGTGTCTTATTATCTTCATGTAACTCGAAACCATTTCATATTTTTTTGTGACTGGGGTGTTTTCTTTTAGTTTTGGCTGTACAACAAGTGTTAATTGTTATAAATCAAACTTTATAACAGGTCATCTCATATGTAGATCATATTACCTATATCAAATTACAATAGTAAGAAATATATACACATTTGTATAGAGATTTGATAATTTACCTTTTTTGTTCCGTTTTACTCAAATAATCAAATTTATTTGCGTTTTTCATCAGAGGTTGAAAAGTGGAAATATAGGAAAAACATCTATTAATTAATATTGATTAATCTGGGACAACAGTTTGACAACCAAGTTCTTTTTATTATTATTAATCTGGGACAACAGTTTGACAACCAAGTTCTTTTTATTTTGATTATTATTAATTGGATACGTTAGATGTTTAACATTATATCACATTTACAAGGGGAATCACTGTGTTTTTTAAGATGCAACCAGTTCTAGATTAGAGTAACAAGAGCATTCGAGACTGAGGCTGATTAAAACTATATTAAAATATACACTTACAATTTAGAAAACATAAAATAGTCGATTTTAAAAGCTCATTAGAGCTTGTGTTATATGTATGATTTATATCGACTCTAAATAAAGCTTTGAATTGAATTGAATTAAAATACAGTGATAACTTTTTTGCCACCACCAACAATAAGGTATATATAAATTGAACTCTCACTTATAGCAAGTTGTAACCGACACAATCTTATGTATTTGTCAGTGACTTACAGAACACATACAGAAGGTCAGTGATGTTCTGTACAGAAACTCTGTTTTTCCCCACCAATAAATCTGCCCCCCTATGGTATATGTATTGTCATTGTGTCTTTAAACTCACAGGGGCCTAACCCTAACGTAATTAAAACAAACAATAATAGTTCTACTAATTCGGAACTACTATAGAATTGATTTTAGACCTCTGACGGTCTACAATTAAATAACAACGGGAATTGCGTGTAATACATGCACATCTATTTGGCAAAACAGACATTGTCATTTGAGGATACGAGAACTGCATCTGACAATATATGAGAAAAAATACATCAATATATTTGGTGTTTTCTCATAACCGTTGAAAACTTAAATTATCGAAAGAGCATGAATATGCCTATAATTAGAAATTGTCCGATATCATACAAGTATACACGGCATATACATGTAATGCTTTAATCCAATTCAATAATGTTCATTATTTATTGCCTTAAACCACTATCTGACTTATATACTGTTTTAGTCTGTTAGCATTAAATCCAATTCAGTGTGTTTGTCTAATACCAAACAGATACCATCATCTCATCAAGAGGTCATTTATTCCCCCAATGAAAACATGCTTACTTGGCGTTAAACCACTTCCATTCCACGTTATTAGTTTGTCTTTGTTAGAGTGAGTGTGATATTGTTGCTTAACGTCACGTGTGCAATTATTTCAGCAACATCGTACCGAGAACACGTTACATTTTGATGAGACAATGTCGATTCGCTTTGAACTAGGCCAACACGCTTAGGTTGAATGTATCTTATTGTGCTAGCTGACTGAAGCAACACTGTGCATATAGAGATGTTGTTTCACTTTGACACATTACCCTGTCTTGGGTCTTGCTCTTTAATGCTACGTGCTTAGCAGAGAAGCATCAAATACCAAATTTAGCAATTGCTTTGACTCGACTGAGGCTCGAACTAATGATCTACCTTACTCGAGACGAGCATCCTAACCATTGCTTTGACTCGACTGAGGCTCGAACTAATGATCTACCTTACTCGAGACGAGCAACCTAACCATTGCTTTGACTCGACTGAGGCTCGAACTAATGATCTACCTTACTCGAGACGAGCATCCTAACCATTGCACCACCGATGCAGCCTGGTTTTGCTGAAATTTTGCTTCTTTATATCTAATATATAATGCAAGTAATATTTTCGTGGATTTGTATATTGTATCCTTATTTGATACACATTACTGACCCCACATCTGAAGACTGTTAATCTACTGTATTGAGACGGGATTATGGTGTTTAACGCTACTTTCACAACATTTCAGTTATATTGTGGCGGTCAGTTTTATTGATTGAGGAAACTGGAGTACCCGGAGAAAACAACCGACCTGCTGCAAGTCACTGATAAACTTTATCACATAATGTTGTATCGAGTACACCTCGCCTGAGGGGGATTCGAACTCACAACGCTAGTGGTGATAGACAATGATTACATATATAGTTGTATATCAACTACCATACGATCACGACCACGACGGCCCTTTACTGTATTGAAGTTAGTGTGTTTAATCTTCACATTTCTATGTACACCAACAAGTCAGTGTATGCACATTTTATTTGTTTTAAATGAATTTTCATTAACTTGGATTTTTTTGTTGTGTATCTTATTACAATTACAAGGTTTTAGAACTTATTGCTTTTTCTCTTTGTAATTTTTAGAATTTGACACTAGTATAGTATTTTCCTACCGTTTTTATTATTAATATAAATACAAACAAAAAGCACGGTTCGGATTCCTTTCCTGAAAATGTATCTGTTATGGTCGCGGTAAAACAACATAGACCATTTTTGTAGGAATTATGACAATTAATTGACAGCAACATTTAAAAAAAGAGATATTAATATGTTAATACTGTTGAAATGAGTAGTATTAGCATAAACAATTAAATAGGGGGAGATAACTCAGATTAGTGCAATATCAAAGTATGATTATTATTTAACTATATTATCAGAGAGTAAGTCCTTACCCTCCCTAGAGGACATAGAAGAATCACACACCACTGATTTCGTTAGGAACCAACATAATGTAGACGGTATAGACCCTGCTGGAGAACATATTCTATCCGAAGCCAAGAACCAGAGAAGTTTCAACATCTTCATCCTTACTGAAGAAGGCAGCTGTTAGATTGGCTCCCTGGAGCAACGGGAATAATATCAATATCTTCGCCACAAGAAGGTGGAAGATAGACCTGATTATCAGCTTCGAAATCACATATCCTGCTTGAATCCGAGGCCAACTCTTCTGACACACTTCTATTAAGTTGACAAAACCTCCTAAAGACTACTCATTAATTTTACTCACGGTAAAGGTAACGATGAAGTAGTTTTAACCGCAGTTACTGGGACGATGTACACATTCTGACTACCAGAAGTAGCAAGTTGGCAAGAGGCAAACGGATTCATACCTTGAATCTGAGAGGTAGGAAAGGGGTGATAAAAAAAGTCCATGGAGGACGAAACAAAGACGACAAAGATGGAACTGAAGTACAGGTCAACAAATACCACACGAAAAGACATATTGGAGATACCAAAGGGGTTATCAGAAGCCGTAAATCGAAGAAGGATAGACAATACAGATAAAGGAACAAAAAGACAACCACTGGTCCACAAAACACTACACATAAAACTAAACATTGATCAACACGAGCCCCTCTAAAATCAGGGGATGAACTCATGTGCTACGGTGTAGTCAGTTGTTCCTGCTCCACCAGAGGCACCAGTCGTGTTACTTTTTTGTTTGAAAATCAAAGGAGGGCGTGGTTGTGAAGACGACAAGCGCAATATATCCTTGGCCATTAATGAAACCACATTGATGAGCAATGAATTGAGACAGAGGAACATGTGATGTTAGCAAGCCTTGAAAAGATATAAGTTGCGGTAGACAAAGTAGGGATCTCAAGTTAGGGCATAGCGAGACCTGATCGAAAGACCCCATCCTCAAAACTTCCACCAAATATTCAGGTATTGATAAGGAAACTATGTTGGATCAAGGGAGTATGCATAAACCCATCCTAAAAACAGGCATTATAGTGGGTTATGAGTGTGAATGTCGCTGAAGGGTTTTATCAGAATTCATACTGGGATGGTATTTATCGCTAATATTCGCACTGCTAACATTGGAGTAAGCTACATACAATACAAATGTGGACGAATACTGGCACGAAGTTTGTTTGTTTCTTTATTACAGATCTTGTTTATTTTTTCAGAATCTGGATATCTTTTTGGGGAATTCCTTCTTTGTCATC